>OY856415.1:443268534-443448075 GCA_963693085.1 Alisma plantago-aquatica
AGCCCGACAGCATTAGTAATATCAGCTCGTGTGACGGTCAGATAAATAAGCTTACCAACCATGCTTCGGTACTGATGATGGTCAAGATAGGCAGGAGAGTTCTCATCATCCCAGTCAGTATTTGGATCCAGAGGTGTGCTAGCAGGCTTAGCACCTAGAAGTCCAGTTTCAGAAAGCAGATCCAGAACATATTTGCTTGAGACAAACAAAGACCAGAAGAGGACTGAGAAACTTCAATCCCAAGAAAGTACCACAGAGAGCCAAGATCTTTGGTAAAAAAGTGTTTCTCCAGATAGCACTTGGTAGCCTGAATGCCTGCAGGATCACTCCCTGAGAGAATGATAATATCAACATATACAATAGATAACAATGCCAGCAGTAGTATTTTTGACAAAAACAGAGTGATCTGACTGGGAGCGTCTAAAAGAGAATTTCTGAAGAATAGTACTCAGTTTATCAAACCAAGCACAAGGACTCTGTTTTAAACCATAAATCGCCTTCCTCAGCCTCTTCACATCAAGTTGATACAAGGGCCAATCAGAATTAATAGCAACAGAAATAAGAATCCGTACAGAGTTCAGTCGAGCCACAGGAGAGAAAGTCTTAAAATGATCGACCCTGTAAGTTTGTGTATAGCCTTTAGCAAGGAGTCTCGCCTTTAGCCGTTCAACCATGCCATCCGGTTGATATTTGACAGTAAACACTCAGCGACAACCAACGGGGGAACAATCTGCAGGAGGATCAACTAGCTGCCATATGTTGCGTTCAGTAAGAGCTTGCATTTCAGCTTCCATAGCTTGACGCCAAGCAGGATGTTTAAGAGCCAGAGAAGCATTTTTAGGAATAGATATAGCAGAAAGAGCAGCAGTAAAGTTAGCAAAATTAGTCCCCAGATGATCAGTAGTACAAAAATTTCCAATAGGATGTTTAGTGCAAGTTCTAGTTCCTTTCCTCAAGCTGATAGGAACATCAAGATCAGAGAATACCTGCGGTGGTGTTTGATCTGGCACGGAGGATGAAGACGTTGGAGGGGCCATAGAGGGATTTGCTGTCTTCTGTCTTCTTTGATATACTTTTAGAGGCGGCTTTTCAGTAGGAGTAGTATCAGCAATATCAGTAATATTAGTGGTATCATCCATGACAGGTAAAGGAGTATCCAGTAATAAATCCGATGTAAGAGTCGACCCGGCAGAAGAGTAAAAGGGCATGTGCTCAAAGAAAACAACATCAGCAGATACAAACCATTTCTTTGACACATGATCATAGCATTCTGAGTGCGCGAGTACCCTAGGAAGACACACTTAGTCGCTCTGGGATCAAGTTTGGTGAGACCGGGACGAAGGTTTTTGACAAAGCAGGTGCTCTCAAAGATACGAGGAGGCACAGTAAAAAGGGGTGCATCCAAAAACAGAATTTGATATGGAACTTGATTCCCAAGCACAGAAGAGGGCATTCGATTAATTAGGTAACAAGCAGTAGAGATAGCCTCAGGCCAAAAACACTGGGGAACATGATAATGAAAAAGTAAAGTGTGAGCAACTTCAAGAAGATGGCGATTTTTGCGTTCAACGACTCCATTTTGTTGTGGTGTGTAAGCACAGGAAGTTTGGTGTATGGTGCCTTGTTTTCGACAAAAGTTGCTGACAGAGGCTTGCACAAATTCTAAGGCATTATCAGTGCGAAAAATTTAATGGGTTTAGCAAACTGGGTCCGAATCTCGACAAAGAAAGTCGTGATACTGTCAAGAATGGTAGACCTATCTTTAAGCAAAAACAACTAGGTGGTTCTAGAAAAATCATCAATAAAACTCAAGAAATATCTAAATCCAGAAGTACTCGGCACAGAACAGGGTCCCCAAACATCAGCATGAATAATGTCAAATGGCTGTTTAGAACTAATACATGATTTTTTTTGAAAAAGATGCTCCGGTCTGTTTGCCCAGTTGGCAAGTCTCACAATGAAAAACAGAGTCTAATACATCAGGTAATAATTGTTTCAGCTTTGCTGCAGAAGGATGTCCTAAGCGATAGTGCCACTGGATGCCTGTCACAGAAGATGTCAAGTATGTTCGGTCTTCGGAACGTCTAGGTAGTATAGCCTGTCTGGTCCCTCATGGCCTGAACCAATCGTCGTCCTCGTGCGCAGATCCTGAAAAATAACACCATCCGGGCCAAACGTAATCGAGCAACGAAGGCTCTTCACAATTCTATTTACAGATAGCAGATTAATAGGAAACTTAGGAACATAAAGTGTAGACCGCAGAGGCAGGCAACCAGTAGTACAGATATCACCAATCCCAGTAACAGGTGTCTTAGAGCCATCAGCCACTGTAACATGAGGTATAACAGAAGTATTGTGCAGTTTAGAAAATAAAGCAGGATTTCCAGAAATATGAGCTGTCGCACCAGAATCAATCACCCATGTGCTTTTACCAGACTGTGTCAGGAGGGCGGTGCTACCATCAGTAGAAGCTTCAGTAGAGGAAGCAAGACGAGCCTAGAGCAGCTTTTCGAATTCAGACCGTATCCAGTCAGCAGAGGGCGGAGCAGAGGTAGTAGCAGTCTCAGTCTGATCCGTCGTGACCTGATTCGCCCAGGCTGGCTTGCCATGCTTGATCCAGCAACGATCTTCATTATGGTTTGTCCGCTTGCAGAAAGTGCAGTAACGAGGCTCAGTAGAGTCAGTGCCAGAGTATGAGCCACGTCCAGGTGCAGCAGAACGTTTGTGTCCACGGCCCCGACCACGACCACGGCCACAGAAGGAATCTCCAGTGCGAACAGCGAGGGCTGCTCCATCAGAAGTATCAGAATGGTGCTGCGAAACTGATGGTAGACGTTGAGCCCTTTTGAGAACATCTTGAAGGGTAGGCAGAGGATCACTGGATAGGATCTGATCCACAACCCCAGCGAAGGAAGATGGCAAACCAGTAAGGAATTAAACAAGCATAAGTTCGTTATGTTGACGCGGAACTTCAGTGATGTCGGCAGAAAGCGGATGATACACCTGAAATTCATCCCAGAGAGCACAGCAGGTGGTGGTGTAGTCCTCAATAGAATCAGTGGCAGAAAATTCCTGTTTGGCAAGTTGCTTGAAGATCTCAAAAACCTTCTTAGGATTTTGCTAATGAGAGTATACATGAGAGAGCTGCTCCCACATTTCCTTCGCAGTCTGGAGGCAAAGAAGTGACTGGCTGATCTTGGGCTCGACGTTGTTGACCATCCATGTCATAACGCCGTAGTCCTCCTTGGACCAAAGATCGTAGGCCTGCTTAGTCCTTTCATCGGCATCAGTAGCGGGGACCGCCAGTCCTTTGGTAGTCAGATGAGAATAGCACCCTTGTGCTTTAACATATAGCTCGAAGGAAGCCGCCCAGAGGTGATAGTTGGAGTTATCCAACTTCACAGTAGTGACACACAAGTTGCGTGGAAGGTCAGGTGTCACCATTGGAAGGGGCAGAAGCACGGGCGCAAAGAGCAGCAGAAGTCAGCAGCAACAGAAAGCAGCAAAAGTCCAACACATGGACTAGTAGTAGCAGATAGAAGATCCACGCATGGATCTTAGAAAACCCACGTAGGGCAGTAGATAGAGATAAAAAAACCTACGTCAACATGGAGGAACAGTCACTCCACCATGAGGCGCAGGCAGAAAGAGAGAGAAACTTCGTTTACGCCGTCAATGTGCCAGAACTGGAAAACGCTGGGGCTGTCCGGAGATTTCAGAAATAGAAATGGAGCTAGACGGAGGGGCATGTGATAGATTAGGCCACAAAAGTGGGTGTAGCTAGGAGATAGGAGGTTGGTGGAGAGATTGGAGGGGTGGACAGTGGTACTGTAGCAGCGGTACTGTGGCAGCGGCGGTGGAAAAAAAAGAGGGGGGGTGGCGGCGGCTAGGGTTGGTGGAGAAGATGGCAGCTAGGGTTGGGGTGAGAGAGGGATTAGGTTTAAGGTGGATCGGCCCGCTCTGATACCATCTAGAAGTCGGCAACGAGATTGCTTATTATTAGATAATTAAACAGAGTAGAGGGGGCTCTCTTTTATAAGACAAGAGAGTACACATGGTATAGAGATAACCCATGTGGGATAAAGAGTACACAATAGAAAAAGAGAAAAAGCATAAAGCAAAATACACTAAGTATAGAAAAGCAGTAAAGTGTATATACTAATAGTATGCAAAGTTGCAAAGGGATATAGGCCTCCAATCACCCACTTTCTGAGGTTGTTTGATTTTAGGGATCAGAGCTATATATGTCTTATTCATTTCTTTCAGCATTCTCCCCTTCAAGAAGAAGTCTTTGATTGATTTACATAAGTCCTCTTTTACTATGTCCCAGGAGGATTTGAAGAAGTGAGCATTCATGCCATCCGGGCCAGGAGCCTTGTCATCATTTGCATTTTTCACTATGTCATAGATTTCTTCATCTGTGACCAAGGAACAAATTTCTTGACTTTGTGCATCCGACAACTTAGGAAGTCCCTGCCAGTTGAGAGTGCTAGGCTCAGCTCTCCTCGAGTTGAAGATATTTCCATAGTGTTGAACAAAGGCATTGGTGATGTCCGACTCACTTCTGAGCATCTTACCATCCTTCTCCACCATTTTTATCTGGTTCATGTGTCTTCTAGTTCTCATAGACGCGTAAAAACATTTAGTATTAGAGTCACCATTTTTTAACCAGAAAATGCGAGATTTCTGTCTAATAATGGATTCCTCTAAGTACTTTGCCTTTATCGCTTCTTCCTTTTTTCCTTTTGCTATATCCCAAAGTAGGGCATTGGCAGGGTCTTTGTCATATTCATCTTGATCCTGTATGCATCTTTCACAGTTGTTCACATCACCAAGTTGTTCCCAATTCACATCACCAAGTTGTTCCCAATTCCAAGTTTGGAGGTGTCTTTTAGCTAGTTTGACCTTTTGACAGTTTATACAGGGGGGTACCAGTGACCGTGGTGTTCCATGCCTTTAAAACTGTTTCTGAGTAACCTGGTAGAGAGGCCCAAGCATTGAAATATCTTCTGGGAAATTTTGTTTTCACCTTCTCCTCATCCGTGTGGAGCACTAGTGCATAATGGTCGTTGTAGATGGTGGGCATGGTTTCAAGCCACATGCTTTTGAAGGAATCAAAGAACTGTAAAGAGCAGAAAGCTCTATCGATTTTACTTCTAGTGTTATTCTCCCCTGATTGCTGATTGTTCCATGTAAAGAAAGGGCCCTTGGCCTCTATCTCTAGCAGATCGTTGGCCTGGATAGCATCATTGAAGTCCCTCATCGATTTGCCTGATGGTGCACTCCTGCCAGCTCTTTCCTCAGCCCTCCTGACTGCATTAAAGTCTCCAATGACAATCCATGGTACTTTAATATTTGCGTTGATCTCTTTCAGTTCAAGCCATAGGTCTTCCCTCTTTGCATCTTCATTTTCCGCATAAACGGCAGTAACTTCCAATCTTTCATCGTCATAAGAGATGGCAAAGTGGACGAATTGTCTAGCCTCTTTTAACAAGGTGATACGATAGTCCTGCTTCTCCCATAGAACTCTAGAGTTGTCAATCCAGCTCGCATTTGGCCATGTATGTTTCATTGATCTTCCAATCTTTCTTCTTCTAATCTTGACTTCCGTGAGGATGGCAATGTCGGTTTTTGCCCTCCTTAGTTCAGCTCGGACCACACCCTGCTTGTCCCAACTTGACAAGCCACGGATGTTCCAAGTTGTAATAACAGGATGTTCAACCATTGGAACCATGGGTTGGCTTGCCGCCAACCACAGCTTCCGCATTTGTTTCTTCTTCTTCAAGGTTCTGAAACATGTTATTATTGGAGTTATCTTGGGAGTCCGATCTAGAAGCACTCTGGATCCTTGTCTTTCTCCTTCTATTTGGGCTAGCTGTCCTTTTTGGTTTCTCAAACCCGTCGGGATCAACTGGCTTATCTGAAGCAAGCTGATCAGCCTGCTTCTCCACATTTACATTTGCAGAACTGGTTGTTGTAGAGTTCTCGTTGGCATTATGTAGATCAGGTTGTGGTTGTTCCACAGCTTGAGTGGGTTGGCCTCTCGAAGCGCAGAGGGACTTGTCATGGCCAAAGTTGCCACAGTGGGGACATTTTTCGGGCACCCACTCATATTCAACCTTGACTTCATAACTGGACCCCTTGTCTGTCTTGAGCTTGACTGTCGTGGGAAACTTTGAGGTTGCCGCCATCAGGACGTTAATCCTGGCATAGTCAATTCTGGATCGAGCCTTCGTTTAACAGTCTAAGCATTGTGGTTTGCCGAGGAAGGAAGCAATCCTCGCTAGCATCCTTTCGCTCCATAGTTCCAGTGGAAGATTCAAAATCTTCAGCCACACCGGAACAGAAGATAATTTTTCTTGTTCCAACGGTTCGCCCTTCTCCCACTTCTTGAGAATCATAGGCTTTCCTTTTATGTGCCATGGCCCCCCTTCGATAGCGTTGGTAAGATCGTCGTTGTCACTGAACTTAATGATGAAGCTCCCGCTTGAACGGCCTAGGACCTCCATTGCGCCGACAGGTTTCCACATCTGGTTCAGATGATCCTGTAGTGTAGGTATGTGGGGACGAAACCCAATTTGTAACCAGCCAAGGTATTCTTCCACAGGGATGCGTTCTCATCCACCTCCGATTGGGGTATGATGATAGCATCGTCTTCAATCTCGATTTGGGTCTCGGTCAGTCTGGTATCCACATCTCCGACGGGGTTTTTGAACATGGTCGTCCATTCCTTTGGGTTAGCAGCCACTTTGACATCTTCATTTTTGTGCGATCTCCTCTGAAAGGGTCTTCTTCCTCGATTGGTTCCTGGACGACGGCCGGTTTCTCTAGTCACACCGCAAGCCGCTCCCCCAGCACGAGCGGCCATGAGGTCGTATTATTAACCAGAATTTGAAAAGAGGCTGTGTTCATATACTCTGCCACCCAGTGGATCCAGCAAGGGGGAAAGCCCATTTCCATCATGATAAGGAGGATATAACTCCTATCAATGGAGTCATAAGCTTTGCTTAAGTCAGCCTGTAAGCACATCTTTTTCTTGGTGTTGGTTTTGTCAAAATCATGGACAAGTTTGTTTGCCAGTAGGATAGCATCAGAAATTCTTCGTCCTTTGACAAAGGCACATTGATTAGGGCTAATAAGAGTAGGGAGTATATTCCTTAGGCGGTTTGCCATGATCTTGGACATCACTTTGTATGTCTAGAAGTCGGCAACGAGATTGCTTATTATTGGATAATTAAACAAAGTACAGGGGGCTCTCTTTTATAAGACAAGAGAGTACACATGGTATAGAGATAACCCATGTGGGATAAAGAGTACACAATACAAAAAGAGAAAAATCATAAAGAAAAATACACTAAGTATAGAAAAGCAGTAAAGTGTATATACTAATACTCCCCTTCAAGCTGGAGCGTAGATGTCAATCATGCCCAGCTTGGATGTCATAGTAGCAAATCTCATCTTTGGAAGAATCTTTGTGAAGATGTCAGCCACCTGATCAGAAGTATGGATGTAGGGAGTGGATATCTGGCCAGATAATACAGCTTCGCGAACAAAATGACAGTCCACCTCAATGTGTTTAGTCTGCTCATGAAAAGTGGGACTACTGGCGATAAACGTAGCAGCTTTGTTATCACAATACATCGGAATAGGAGAGGAGTCAGAAATACCAAAATCCTTCAGTAGGCTTCAAATCCAGAAAAGCTCACAAGTAGTATGCGCCATGGCGCGATATTTAGCTTCAACACTTGAGCGAGCAACCACAGTCTATTTCTTGCTTTGCCAAGTAACAAGGTTTCCTCCCACAAATGTACAGTAGCCAGAAGTGGAGCGTCGGTCGAGCATGCTCCCAGCATAGTCAGAATCAGAATAACCAAGGAGTTTATAGTGACCATGTTTCTTATATAGCAGGCCTTTCCCAGGAGAGCTCTTCAAATATTTAAGAATGTGGCAAACAGCGTCCCAGTGACATTGTCGGGGTTTATCCAGGTATCTACTAACAAGCCCGACAGCATTAGTAATATCAGCTCGTGTGACGGTCAGATAAATAAGCTTACCAACCATGCTTCGGTACTGATGATGGTCAAGATAGGCAGGAGAGTTCTCATCATCCCAGTCAGTATTTGGATCCAGAGGTGTGCTAGCAGGCTTAGCACCTAGAAGTCCAGTTTCAGAAAGCAGATCCAGAACATATTTGCTTGAGACAAACAAAGACCAGAAGAGGACTGAGAAACTTCAATCCCAAGAAAGTACCACAGAGAGCCAAGATCTTTGGTAAAAAAGTGTTTCTCCAGATAGCACTTGGTAGCCTGAATGCCTGCAGGATCACTCCCTGAGAGAATGATAATATCAACATATACAATAGATAACAATGCCAGCAGTAGTATTTTTGACAAAAACAGAGTGATCTGACTAGGAGCGTCTAAAAGAGAATTTCTGAAGAATAGTACTCAGTTTATCAAACCAAGCACAAGGACTCTGTTTTAAACCATAAATCGCCTTCCTCAGCCTCTTCACATCAAGTTGATACAAGGGCCAATCAGAATTAATAGCAACAGAAATAAGAATCCGTACAGAGTTCAGTCGAGCCACAGGAGAGAAAGTCTTAAAATGATCGACCCTGTAAGTTTGTGTATAGCCTTTAGCAAGGAGTCTCGCCTTTAGCCGTTCAACCATGCCATCCGGTTGATATTTGACAGTAAACACTCAGCGACAACCAACGGGGGAACAATCTGCAGGAGGATCAACTAGCTGCCATATGTTGCGTTCAGTAAGAGCTTGCATTTCAGCTTCCATAGCTTGACGCCAAGCAGGATGTTTAAGAGCCAGAGAAGCATTTTTAGGAATAGATATAGCAGAAAGAGCAGCAGTAAAGTTAGCAAAATTAGTCCCCAGATGATCAGTAGTACAAAAATTTCCAATAGGATGTTTAGTGCAAGTTCTAGTTCCTTTCCTCAAGCTGATAGGAACATCAAGATCAGAGAATACCTGCGGTGGTGTTTGATCTGGCACGGAGGATGAAGACGTTGGAGGGGCCATAGAGGGATTTGCTGTCTTCTGTCTTCTTTGATATACTTTTAGAGGCGGCTTTTCAGTAGGAGTAGTATCAGCAATATCAGTAATATTAGTGGTATCATCCATGACAGGTAAAGGAGTATCCAGTAATAAATCCGATGTAAGAGTCGACCCGGCAGAAGAGTAAAAGGGCATGTGCTCAAAGAAAACAACATCAGCAGATACAAACCATTTCTTTGACACATGATCATAGCATTCTGAGTGCGCGAGTACCCTAGGAAGACACACTTAGTCGCTCTGGGATCAAGTTTGGTGAGACCGGGACGAAGGTTTTTGACAAAGCAGGTGCTCTCAAAGATACGAGGAGGCACAGTAAAAAGGGGTGCATCCAAAAACAGAATTTGATATGGAACTTGATTCCCAAGCACAGAAGAGGGCATTCGATTAATTAGGTAACAAGCAGTAGAGATAGCCTCAGGCCAAAAACACTGGGGAACATGATAATGAAAAAGTAAAGTGTGAGCAACTTCAAGAAGATGGCGATTTTTGCGTTCAACGACTCCATTTTGTTGTGGTGTGTAAGCACAGGAAGTTTGGTGTATGGTGCCTTGTTTTCGACAAAAGTTGCTGACAGAGGCTTGCACAAATTCTAAGGCATTATCAGTGCGAAAAATTTAATGGGTTTAGCAAACTGGGTCCGAATCTCGACAAAGAAAGTCGTGATACTGTCAAGAATGGTAGACCTATCTTTAAGCAAAAACAACTAGGTGGTTCTAGAAAAATCATCAATAAAACTCAAGAAATATCTAAATCCAGAAGTACTCGGCACAGAACAGGGTCCCCAAACATCAGCATGAATAATGTCAAATGGCTGTTTAGAACTAATACATGATTTTTTTTGAAAAAGATGCTCCGGTCTGTTTGCCCAGTTGGCAAGTCTCACAATGAAAAACAGAGTCTAATACATCAGGTAATAATTGTTTCAGCTTTGCTGCAGAAGGATGTCCTAAGCGATAGTGCCACTGGATGCCTGTCACAGAAGATGTCAAGTATGTTCGGTCTTCGGAACGTCTAGGTAGTATAGCCTATCTGGTCCCTCATGGCCTGAACCAATCGTCGTCCTCGTGCGCAGATCCTGAAAAATAACACCATCCGGGCCAAACGTAATCGAGCAACGAAGGCTCTTCACAATTCTATTTACAGATAGCAGATTAATAGGAAACTTAGGAACATAAAGTGTAGACCGCAGAGGCAGGCAACCAGTAGTACAGATATCACCAATCCCAGTAACAGGTGTCTTAGAGCCATCAGCCACTGTAACATGAGGTATAACAGAAGTATTGTGCAGTTTAGAAAATAAAGCAGGATTTCCAGAAATATGAGCTGTCGCACCAGAATCAATCACCCATGTGCTTTTACCAGACTGTGTCAGGAGGGCGGTGCTACCATCAGTAGAAGCTTCAGTAGAGGAAGCAAGACGAGCCTAGAGCAGCTTTTCGAATTCAGACCGTATCCAGTCAGCAGAGGGCGGAGCAGAGGTAGTAGCAGTCTCAGTCTGATCCGTCGTGACCTGATTCGCCCAGGCTGGCTTGCCATGCTTGATCCAGCAACGATCTTCATTATGGTTTGTCCGCTTGCAGAAAGTGCAGTAACGAGGCTCAGTAGAGTCAGTGCCAGAGTATGAGCCACGTCCAGGTGCAGCAGAACGTCTGTGTCCACGGCCCCGACCACGACCACGGCCACAGAAGGAATCTCCAGTGCGAACAGCGAGGGCTGCTCCATCAGAAGTATCAGAATGGTGCTGCGAAACTGATGGTAGACGTTGAGCCCTTTTGAGAACATCTTGAAGGGTAGGCAGAGGATCACTGGATAGGATCTGATCCACAACCCCAGCGAAGGAAGATGGCAAACCAGTAAGGAATTAAACAAGCATAAGTTCGTTATGTTGACGCGGAACTTCAGTGATGTCGGCAGAAAGCGGATGATACACCTGAAATTCATCCCAGAGAGCACAGCAGGTGGTGGTGTAGTCCTCAATAGAATCAGTGGCAGAAAATTCCTGTTTGGCAAGTTGCTTGAAGATCTCAAAAACCTTCTTAGGATTTTGCTAATGAGAGTATACATGAGAGAGCTGCTCCCACATTTCCTTCGCAGTCTGGAGGCAAAGAAGTGACTGGCTGATCTTGGGCTCGACGTTGTTGACCATCCATGTCATAACGCCGTAGTCCTCCTTGGACCAAAGATCGTAGGCCTGCTTAGTCCTTTCATCGGCATCAGTAGCGGGGACCGCCAGTCCTTTGGTAGTCAGATGAGAATAGCACCCTTGTGCTTTAACATATAGCTCGAAGGAAGCCGCCCAGAGGTGATAGTTGGAGTTATCCAACTTCACAGTAGTGACACACAAGTTGCGTGGAAGGTCAGGTGTCACCATTGGAAGGGGCAGAAGCACGGGCGCAAAGAGCAGCAGAAGTCAGCAGCAACAGAAAGCAGCAAAAGTCCAACACATGGACTAGTAGTAGCAGATAGAAGATCCACGC
This sequence comes from Alisma plantago-aquatica, assembly GCA_963693085.1. Lineage (NCBI taxonomy): Eukaryota > Viridiplantae > Streptophyta > Magnoliopsida > Alismatales > Alismataceae > Alisma > Alisma plantago-aquatica. Next base: position 443,280,084 of record OY856415.1, read on the forward strand.
ATGGATCTTAGAAAACCCACGTAGGGCAGTAGATAGAGATAAAAAAACCTACGTCAACATGGAGGAACAGTCACTCCACCATGAGGCGCAGGCAGAAAGAGAGAGAAACTTCGTTTACGCCGTCAATGTGCCAGAACTGGAAAACGCTGGGGCTGTCCGGAGATTTCAGAAATAGAAATGGAGCTAGACGGAGGGGCATGTGATAGATTAGGCCACAAAAGTGGGTGTAGCTAGGAGATAGGAGGTTGGTGGAGAGATTGGAGGGGTGGACAGTGGTACTGTAGCAGCGGTACTGTGGCAGCGGCGGTGGAAAAAAAAGAGGGGGGGTGGCGGCGGCTAGGGTTGGTGGAGAAGATGGCAGCTAGGGTTGGGGTGAGAGAGGGATTAGGTTTAAGGTGGATCGGCCCGCTCTGATACCATCTAGAAGTCGGCAACGAGATTGCTTATTATTAGATAATTAAACAGAGTAGAGGGGGCTCTCTTTTATAAGACAAGAGAGTACACATGGTATAGAGATAACCCATGTGGGATAAAGAGTACACAATAGAAAAAGAGAAAAAGCATAAAGCAAAATACACTAAGTATAGAAAAGCAGTAAAGTGTATATACTAATAGTATGCAAAGTTGCAAAGGGATATAGGCCTCCAATCACCCACTTTCTGAGGTTGTTTGATTTTAGGGATCAGAGCTATATATGTCTTATTCATTTCTTTCAGCATTCTCCCCTTCAAGAAGAAGTCTTTGATTGATTTACATAAGTCCTCTTTTACTATGTCCCAGGAGGATTTGAAGAAGTGAGCATTCATGCCATCCGGGCCAGGAGCCTTGTCATCATTTGCATTTTTCACTATGTCATAGATTTCTTCATCTGTGACCAAGGAACAAATTTCTTGACTTTGTGCATCCGACAACTTAGGAAGTCCCTGCCAGTTGAGAGTGCTAGGCTCAGCTCTCCTCGAGTTGAAGATATTTCCATAGTGTTGAACAAAGGCATTGGTGATGTCCGACTCACTTCTGAGCATCTTACCATCCTTCTCCACCATTTTTATCTGGTTCATGTGTCTTCTAGTTCTCATAGACGCGTAAAAACATTTAGTATTAGAGTCACCATTTTTTAACCAGAAAATGCGAGATTTCTGTCTAATAATGGATTCCTCTAAGTACTTTGCCTTTATCGCTTCTTCCTTTTTTCCTTTTGCTATATCCCAAAGTAGGGCATTGGCAGGGTCTTTGTCATATTCATCTTGATCCTGTATGCATCTTTCACAGTTGTTCACATCACCAAGTTGTTCCCAATTCACATCACCAAGTTGTTCCCAATTCCAAGTTTGGAGGTGTCTTTTAGCTAGTTTGACCTTTTGACAGTTTATACAGGGGGGTACCAGTGACCGTGGTGTTCCATGCCTTTAAAACTGTTTCTGAGTAACCTGGTAGAGAGGCCCAAGCATTGAAATATCTTCTGGGAAATTTTGTTTTCACCTTCTCCTCATCCGTGTGGAGCACTAGTGCATAATGGTCGTTGTAGATGGTGGGCATGGTTTCAAGCCACATGCTTTTGAAGGAATCAAAGAACTGTAAAGAGCAGAAAGCTCTATCGATTTTACTTCTAGTGTTATTCTCCCCTGATTGCTGATTGTTCCATGTAAAGAAAGGGCCCTTGGCCTCTATCTCTAGCAGATCGTTGGCCTGGATAGCATCATTGAAGTCCCTCATCGATTTGCCTGATGGTGCACTCCTGCCAGCTCTTTCCTCAGCCCTCCTGACTGCATTAAAGTCTCCAATGACAATCCATGGTACTTTAATATTTGCGTTGATCTCTTTCAGTTCAAGCCATAGGTCTTCCCTCTTTGCATCTTCATTTTCCGCATAAACGGCAGTAACTTCCAATCTTTCATCGTCATAAGAGATGGCAAAGTGGACGAATTGTCTAGCCTCTTTTAACAAGGTGATACGATAGTCCTGCTTCTCCCATAGAACTCTAGAGTTGTCAATCCAGCTCGCATTTGGCCATGTATGTTTCATTGATCTTCCAATCTTTCTTCTTCTAATCTTGACTTCCGTGAGGATGGCAATGTCGGTTTTTGCCCTCCTTAGTTCAGCTCGGACCACACCCTGCTTGTCCCAACTTGACAAGCCACGGATGTTCCAAGTTGTAATAACAGGATGTTCAACCATTGGAACCATGGGTTGGCTTGCCGCCAACCACAGCTTCCGCATTTGTTTCTTCTTCTTCAAGGTTCTGAAACATGTTATTATTGGAGTTATCTTGGGAGTCCGATCTAGAAGCACTCTGGATCCTTGTCTTTCTCCTTCTATTTGGGCTAGCTGTCCTTTTTGGTTTCTCAAACCCGTCGGGATCAACTGGCTTATCTGAAGCAAGCTGATCAGCCTGCTTCTCCACATTTACATTTGCAGAACTGGTTGTTGTAGAGTTCTCGTTGGCATTATGTAGATCAGGTTGTGGTTGTTCCACAGCTTGAGTGGGTTGGCCTCTCGAAGCGCAGAGGGACTTGTCATGGCCAAAGTTGCCACAGTGGGGACATTTTTCGGGCACCCACTCATATTCAACCTTGACTTCATAACTGGACCCCTTGTCTGTCTTGAGCTTGACTGTCGTGGGAAACTTTGAGGTTGCCGCCATCAGGACGTTAATCCTGGCATAGTCAATTCTGGATCGAGCCTTCGTTTAACAGTCTAAGCATTGTGGTTTGCCGAGGAAGGAAGCAATCCTCGCTAGCATCCTTTCGCTCCATAGTTCCAGTGGAAGATTCAAAATCTTCAGCCACACCGGAACAGAAGATAATTTTTCTTGTTCCAACGGTTCGCCCTTCTCCCACTTCTTGAGAATCATAGGCTTTCCTTTTATGTGCCATGGCCCCCCTTCGATAGCGTTGGTAAGATCGTCGTTGTCACTGAACTTAATGATGAAGCTCCCGCTTGAACGGCCTAGGACCTCCATTGCGCCGACAGGTTTCCACATCTGGTTCAGATGATCCTGTAGTGTAGGTATGTGGGGACGAAACCCAATTTGTAACCAGCCAAGGTATTCTTCCACAGGGATGCGTTCTCATCCACCTCCGATTGGGGTATGATGATAGCATCGTCTTCAATCTCGATTTGGGTCTCGGTCAGTCTGGTATCCACATCTCCGACGGGGTTTTTGAACATGGTCGTCCATTCCTTTGGGTTAGCAGCCACTTTGACATCTTCATTTTTGTGCGATCTCCTCTGAAAGGGTCTTCTTCCTCGATTGGTTCCTGGACGACGGCCGGTTTCTCTAGTCACACCGCAAGCCGCTCCCCCAGCACGAGCGGCCATGAGGTCGTATTATTAACCAGAATTTGAAAAGAGGCTGTGTTCATATACTCTGCCACCCAGTGGATCCAGCAAGGGGGAAAGCCCATTTCCATCATGATAAGGAGGATATAACTCCTATCAATGGAGTCATAAGCTTTGCTTAAGTCAGCCTGTAAGCACATCTTTTTCTTGGTGTTGGTTTTGTCAAAATCATGGACAAGTTTGTTTGCCAGTAGGATAGCATCAGAAATTCTTCGTCCTTTGACAAAGGCACATTGATTAGGGCTAATAAGAGTAGGGAGTATATTCCTTAGGCGGTTTGCCATGATCTTGGACATCACTTTGTATGTCTAGAAGTCGGCAACGAGATTGCTTATTATTGGATAATTAAACAAAGTACAGGGGGCTCTCTTTTATAAGACAAGAGAGTACACATGGTATAGAGATAACCCATGTGGGATAAAGAGTACACAATACAAAAAGAGAAAAATCATAAAGAAAAATACACTAAGTATAGAAAAGCAGTAAAGTGTATATACTAATACTCCCCTTCAAGCTGGAGCGTAGATGTCAATCATGCCCAGCTTGGATGTCATAGTAGCAAATCTCATCTTTGGAAGAATCTTTGTGAAGATGTCAGCCACCTGATCAGAAGTATGGATGTAGGGAGTGGATATCTGGCCAGATAATACAGCTTCGCGAACAAAATGACAGTCCACCTCAATGTGTTTAGTCTGCTCATGAAAAGTGGGACTACTGGCGATAAACGTAGCAGCTTTGTTATCACAATACATCGGAATAGGAGAGGAGTCAGAAATACCAAAATCCTTCAGTAGGCTTCAAATCCAGAAAAGCTCACAAGTAGTATGCGCCATGGCGCGATATTTAGCTTCAACACTTGAGCGAGCAACCACAGTCTATTTCTTGCTTTGCCAAGTAACAAGGTTTCCTCCCACAAATGTACAGTAGCCAGAAGTGGAGCGTCGGTCGAGCATGCTCCCAGCATAGTCAGAATCAGAATAACCAAGGAGTTTATAGTGACCATGTTTCTTATATAGCAGGCCTTTCCCAGGAGAGCTCTTCAAATATTTAAGAATGTGGCAAACAGCGTCCCAGTGACATTGTCGGGGTTTATCCAGGTATCTACTAACAAGCCCGACAGCATTAGTAATATCAGCTCGTGTGACGGTCAGATAAATAAGCTTACCAACCATGCTTCGGTACTGATGATGGTCAAGATAGGCAGGAGAGTTCTCATCATCCCAGTCAGTATTTGGATCCAGAGGTGTGCTAGCAGGCTTAGCACCTAGAAGTCCAGTTTCAGAAAGCAGATCCAGAACATATTTGCTTGAGACAAACAAAGACCAGAAGAGGACTGAGAAACTTCAATCCCAAGAAAGTACCACAGAGAGCCAAGATCTTTGGTAAAAAAGTGTTTCTCCAGATAGCACTTGGTAGCCTGAATGCCTGCAGGATCACTCCCTGAGAGAATGATAATATCAACATATACAATAGATAACAATGCCAGCAGTAGTATTTTTGACAAAAACAGAGTGATCTGACTGGGAGCGTCTAAAAGAGAATTTCTGAAGAATAGTACTCAGTTTATCAAACCAAGCACAAGGACTCTGTTTTAAACCATAAATCGCCTTCCTCAGCCTCTTCACATCAAGTTGATACAAGGGCCAATCAGAATTAATAGCAACAGAAATAAGAATCCGTACAGAGTTCAGTCGAGCCACAGGAGAGAAAGTCTTAAAATGATCGACCCTGTAAGTTTGTGTATAGCCTTTAGCAAGGAGTCTCGCCTTTAGCCGTTCAACCATGCCATCCGGTTGATATTTGACAGTAAACACTCAGCGACAACCAACGGGGGAACAATCTGCAGGAGGATCAACTAGCTGCCATATGTTGCGTTCAGTAAGAGCTTGCATTTCAGCTTCCATAGCTTGACGCCAAGCAGGATGTTTAAGAGCCAGAGAAGCATTTTTAGGAATAGATATAGCAGAAAGAGCAGCAGTAAAGTTAGCAAAATTAGTCCCCAGATGATCAGTAGTACAAAAATTTCCAATAGGATGTTTAGTGCAAGTTCTAGTTCCTTTCCTCAAGCTGATAGGAACATCAAGATCAGAGAATACCTGCGGTGGTGTTTGATCTGGCACGGAGGATGAAGACGTTGGAGGGGCCATAGAGGGATTTGCTGTCTTCTGTCTTCTTTGATATACTTTTAGAGGCGGCTTTTCAGTAGGAGTAGTATCAGCAATATCAGTAATATTAGTGGTATCATCCATGACAGGTAAAGGAGTATCCAGTAATAAATCCGATGTAAGAGTCGACCCGGCAGAAGAGTAAAAGGGCATGTGCTCAAAGAAAACAACATCAGCAGATACAAACCATTTCTTTGACACATGATCATAGCATTCTGAGTGCGCGAGTACCCTAGGAAGACACACTTAGTCGCTCTGGGATCAAGTTTGGTGAGACCGGGACGAAGGTTTTTGACAAAGCAGGTGCTCTCAAAGATACGAGGAGGCACAGTAAAAAGGGGTGCATCCAAAAACAGAATTTGATATGGAACTTGATTCCCAAGCACAGAAGAGGGCATTCGATTAATTAGGTAACAAGCAGTAGAGATAGCCTCAGGCCAAAAACACTGGGGAACATGATAATGAAAAAGTAAAGTGTGAGCAACTTCAAGAAGATGGCGATTTTTGCGTTCAACGACTCCATTTTGTTGTGGTGTGTAAGCACAGGAAGTTTGGTGTATGGTGCCTTGTTTTCGACAAAAGTTGCTGACAGAGGCTTGCACAAATTCTAAGGCATTATCAGTGCGAAAAATTTAATGGGTTTAGCAAACTGGGTCCGAATCTCGACAAAGAAAGTCGTGATACTGTCAAGAATGGTAGACCTATCTTTAAGCAAAAACAACTAGGTGGTTCTAGAAAAATCATCAATAAAACTCAAGAAATATCTAAATCCAGAAGTACTCGGCACAGAACAGGGTCCCCAAACATCAGCATGAATAATGTCAAATGGCTGTTTAGAACTAATACATGATTTTTTTTGAAAAAGATGCTCCGGTCTGTTTGCCCAGTTGGCAAGTCTCACAATGAAAAACAGAGTCTAATACATCAGGTAATAATTGTTTCAGCTTTGCTGCAGAAGGATGTCCTAAGCGATAGTGCCACTGGATGCCTGTCACAGAAGATGTCAAGTATGTTCGGTCTTCGGAACGTCTAGGTAGTATAGCCTATCTGGTCCCTCATGGCCTGAACCAATCGTCGTCCTCGTGCGCAGATCCTGAAAAATAACACCATCCGGGCCAAACGTAATCGAGCAACGAAGGCTCTTCACAATTCTATTTACAGATAGCAGATTAATAGGAAACTTAGGAACATAAAGTGTAGACCGCAGAGGCAGGCAACCAGTAGTACAGATATCACCAATCCCAGTAACAGGTGTCTTAGAGCCATCAGCCACTGTAACATGAGGTATAACAGAAGTATTGTGCAGTTTAGAAAATAAAGCAGGATTTCCAGAAATATGAGCTGTCGCACCAGAATCAATCACCCATGTGCTTTTACCAGACTGTGTCAGGAGGGCGGTGCTACCATCAGTAGAAGCTTCAGTAGAGGAAGCAAGACGAGCCTAGAGCAGCTTTTCGAATTCAGACCGTATCCAGTCAGCAGAGGGCGGAGCAGAGGTAGTAGCAGTCTCAGTCTGATCCGTCGTGACCTGATTCGCCCAGGCTGGCTTGCCATGCTTGATCCAGCAACGATCTTCATTATGGTTTGTCCGCTTGCAGAAAGTGCAGTAACGAGGCTCAGTAGAGTCAGTGCCAGAGTATGAGCCACGTCCAGGTGCAGCAGAACGTCTGTGTCCACGGCCCCGACCACGACCACGGCCACAGAAGGAATCTCCAGTGCGAACAGCGAGGGCTGCTCCATCAGAAGTATCAGAATGGTGCTGCGAAACTGATGGTAGACGTTGAGCCCTTTTGAGAACATCTTGAAGGGTAGGCAGAGGATCACTGGATAGGATCTGATCCACAACCCCAGCGAAGGAAGATGGCAAACCAGTAAGGAATTAAACAAGCATAAGTTCGTTATGTTGACGCGGAACTTCAGTGATGTCGGCAGAAAGCGGATGATACACCTGAAATTCATCCCAGAGAGCACAGCAGGTGGTGGTGTAGTCCTCAATAGAATCAGTGGCAGAAAATTCCTGTTTGGCAAGTTGCTTGAAGATCTCAAAAACCTTCTTAGGATTTTGCTAATGAGAGTATACATGAGAGAGCTGCTCCCACATTTCCTTCGCAGTCTGGAGGCAAAGAAGTGACTGGCTGATCTTGGGCTCGACGTTGTTGACCATCCATGTCATAACGCCGTAGTCCTCCTTGGACCAAAGATCGTAGGCCTGCTTAGTCCTTTCATCGGCATCAGTAGCGGGGACCGCCAGTCCTTTGGTAGTCAGATGAGAATAGCACCCTTGTGCTTTAACATATAGCTCGAAGGAAGCCGCCCAGAGGTGATAGTTGGAGTTATCCAACTTCACAGTAGTGACACACAAGTTGCGTGGAAGGTCAGGTGTCACCATTGGAAGGGGCAGAAGCACGGGCGCAAAGAGCAGCAGAAGTCAGCAGCAACAGAAAGCAGCAAAAGTCCAACACATGGACTAGTAGTAGCAGATAGAAGATCCACGCATGGATCTTAGAAAACCCACGTAGGGCAGTAGATAGAGATAAAAAAACCTACGTCAACATGGAGGAACAGTCACTCCACCATGAGGCGCAGGCAGAAAGAGAGAGAAACTTCGTTTACGCCGTCAATGTGCCAGAACTGGAAAACGCTGGGGCTGTCCGGAGATTTCAGAAATAGAAATGGAGCTAGACGGAGGGGCATGTGATAGATTAGGCCACAAAAGTGGGTGTAGCTAGGAGATAGGAGGTTGGTGGAGAGATTGGAGGGGTGGACAGTGGTACTGTAGCAGCGGTACTGTGGCAGCGGCGGTGGAAAAAAAAGAGGGGGGGTGGCGGCGGCTAGGGTTGGTGGAGAAGATGGCAGCTAGGGTTGGGGTGAGAGAGGGATTAGGTTTAAGGTGGATCGGCCCGCTCTGATACCATCTAGAAGTCGGCAACGAGATTGCTTATTATTAGATAATTAAACAGAGTAGAGGGGGCTCTCTTTTATAAGACAAGAGAGTACACATGGTATAGAGATAACCCATGTGGGATAAAGAGTACACAATAGAAAAAGAGAAAAAGCATAAAGCAAAATACACTAAGTATAGAAAAGCAGTAAAGTGTATATACTAATAGTATGCAAAGTTGCAAAGGGATATAGGCCTCCAATCACCCACTTTCTGAGGTTGTTTGATTTTAGGGATCAGAGCTATATATGTCTTATTCATTTCTTTCAGCATTCTCCCCTTCAAGAAGAAGTCTTTGATTGATTTACATAAGTCCTCTTTTACTATGTCCCAGGAGGATTTGAAGAAGTGAGCATTCATGCCATCCGGGCCAGGAGCCTTGTCATCATTTGCATTTTTCACTATGTCATAGATTTCTTCATCTGTGACCAAGGAACAAATTTCTTGACTTTGTGCATCCGACAACTTAGGAAGTCCCTGCCAGTTGAGAGTGCTAGGCTCAGCTCTCCTCGAGTTGAAGATATTTCCATAGTGTTGAACAAAGGCATTGGTGATGTCCGACTCACTTCTGAGCATCTTACCATCCTTCTCCACCATTTTTATCTGGTTCATGTGTCTTCTAGTTCTCATAGACGCGTAAAAACATTTAGTATTAGAGTCACCATTTTTTAACCAGAAAATGCGAGATTTTTGTCTAATAATGGATTCCTCTAAGTACTTTGCCTTTATCGCTTCTTCCTTTTTTCCTTTTGCTATATCCCAAAGTAGGGCATTGGCAGGGTCTTTGTCATATTCATCTTGATCCTGTATGCATCTTTCACAGTTGTTCACATCACCAAGTTGTTCCCAATTCACATCACCAAGTTGTTCCCAATTCCAAGTTTGGAGGTGTCTTTTAGCTAGTTTGACCTTTTGACAGTTTATACAGGGGGGTACCAGTGACCGTGGTGTTCCATGCCTTTAAAACTGTTTCTGAGTAACCTGGTAGAGAGGCCCAAGCATTGAAATATCTTCTGGGAAATTTTGTTTTCACCTTCTCCTCATCCGTGTGGAGCACTAGTGCATAATGGTCGTTGTAGATGGTGGGCATGGTTTCAAGCCACATGCTTTTGAAGGAATCAAAGAACTGTAAAGAGCAGAAAGCTCTATCGATTTTACTTCTAGTGTTATTCTCCCCTGATTGCTGATTGTTCCATGTAAAGAAAGGGCCCTTGGCCTCTATCTCTAGCAGATCGTTGGCCTGGATAGCATCATTGAAGTCCCTCATCGATTTGCCTGATGGTGCACTCCTGCCAGCTCTTTCCTCAGCCCTCCTGACTGCATTAAAGTCTCCAATGACAATCCATGGTACTTTAATATTTGCGTTGATCTCTTTCAGTTCAAGCCATAGGTCTTCCCTCTTTGCATCTTCATTTTCCGCATAAACGGCAGTAACTTCCAATCTTTCATCATCATAAGAGATGGCAAAGTGGACGAATTGTCTAGCCTCTTTTAACAAGGTGATACGATAGTCCTGCTTCTCCCATAGAACTCTAGAGTTGTCAATCCAGCTCGCATTTGGCCATGTATGTTTCATTGATCTTCCAATCTTTCTTCTTCTAATCTTGACTTCCGTGAGGATGGCAATGTCGGTTTTTGCCCTCCTTAGTTCAGCTCGGACCACACCCTGCTTGTCCCAACTTGACAAGCCACGGATGTTCCAAGTTGTAATAACAGGATGTTCAACCATTGGAACCATGGGTTGGCTTGCCGCCAACCACAGCTTCCGCATTTGTTTCTTCTTCTTCAAGGTTCTGAAACATGTTATTATTGGAGTTATCTTGGGAGTCCGATCTAGAAGCACTCTGGATCCTTGTCTTTCTCCTTCTATTTGGGCTAGCTGTCCTTTTTGGTTTCTCAAACCCGTCGGGATCAACTGGCTTATCTGAAGCAAGCTGATCAGCCTGCTTCTCCACATTTACATTTGCAGAACTGGTTGTTGTAGAGTTCTCGTTGGCATTATGTAGATCAGGTTGTGGTTGTTCCACAGCTTGAGTGGGTTGGCCTCTCGAAGCGCAGAGGGACTTGTCATGGCCAAAGTTGCCACAGTGGGGACATTTTTCGGGCACCCACTCATATTCAACCTTGACTTCATAACTGGACCCCTTGTCTGTCTTGAGCTTGACTGTCGTGGGAAACTTTGAGGTTGCCGCCATCAGGACGTTAATCCTGGCATAGTCAATTCTGGATCGAGCCTTCGTTTAACAGTCTAAGCATTGTGGTTTGCCGAGGAAGGAAGCAATCCTCGCTAGCATCCTTTCGCTCCATAGTTCCAGTGGAAGATTCAGAATCTTCAGCCACACCGGAACAGAAGATAATTTTTCTTGTTCCAACGGTTCGCCCTTCTCCCACTTCTTGAGAATCATAGGCTTTCCTTTTATGTGCCATGGCCCCCCTTCGATAGCGTTGGTAAGATCGTCGTTGTCACTGAACTTAATGATGAAGCTCCCGCTTGAACGGCCTAGGACCTCCATTGCGCCGACAGGTTTCCACATCTGGTTCAGATGATCCTGTAGTGTAGGTATGTGGGGACGAAACCCAATTTGTAACCAGCCAAGGTATTCTTCCACAGGGATGCGTTCTCATCCACCTCCGATTGGGGTATGATGATAGCATCGTCTTCAATCTCGATTTGGGTCTCGGTCAGTCTGGTATCCACATCTCCGACGGGGTTTTTGAACATGGTCGTCCATTCCTTTGGGTTAGCAGCCACTTTGACATCTTCATTTTTGTGCGATCTCCTCTGAAAGGGTCTTCTTCCTCGATTGGTTCCTGGACGACGGCCGGTTTCTCTAGTCACACCGCAAGCCGCTCCCCCAGCACGAGCGGCCATGAGGTCGTATTATTATATGTTGTTGTACATCTATACCATTTATAAATAGATAGATAGATAGACAAACAAACAGATAGATATAGATAGACATAGATAGTTAAGTGTTCTAGAGAGAAATAAGTTATAGCAATTGTAGGAACATGGAGGCATTCACATAAATGTGTACTACATAAACTAAACCATATTAATTGAAAAGAGTCTCAGTTGTGTTTATCTTTGTGGAAAACGATATGTTGGGGAATCCCCTATGTGTTTCTCATTGATAGAAGGGCAGCCCCTCTCCTATAAATAGGAAAGGAGGCAAATACAAGGAAGCGGAAAACCCTAATGGGCTTAAGTCAGCCCGCCTCAAACTGGGCGCCCAGCCCCCTAATTGACCTAAGTTGTTGCCTAAGGCCTTTTGAGGCCCAAATTAAGCCAATTCCAGGTTAATTTAGCATAAATTAGATCTGAGTAAGATCTGAATTTGATCAAATATAGTCATTTTATGGTTAAATTGGGTCTGATTTATCCCAAACGGGGTCAATTTAAGGTAAATTAGGCCTGATTCGGGGGAAAACATGCCTGATTTGGGGGGATTAGGTCTGATTTGGTCATGTAAGGCCTCGTTTAGATCAACATAGGGAAATTTAGGGTTAGTTAGGTTTGATTTGGTCATGTTATGCAAATTAGGTTTGATTTTAGGCCAAATTATGTCAAATTTGAGCAGATTAGGTCTGATTTGGGGAAAATAAGTCTGATTTTGGGGAAATGGTCTGATATGGTGAGATTAGGTCTAATTTGGCCAAATTAGATATTGTTTAGGTCAATATAGAGAAAATTTTGGGAAATTAGGTCTGATTGGATCATAATATACAAAATTAGAATTTATTAAGGCCAAATCAAGTCAAAATTGGGCACATTAGGTCTAATTTAGGGGAAACAAGTATAATTTGGGGAAATTGTTCTAAAATGGATGACTAGGTCTTATTTGGCCAAATTTTGTCTCATTTAGATGAATATATGAAAATTTTATGGAAATTGGGATTGATTAGGTCATGGTATACAAAATTAGGTCTGGTTTAGGCAAAAATTAGAGTAAATTAGGTCAAATTTGATCAAATTTGGATCAAATGAGTTCAAATTAGGGCCAATCAGTTCTAGTTTAGGTCTTGTTAGTTTTGATTTAGCCTAATTCTACATAATAGTATTATATTATGTACACTGATTGCATATTTATCATGTATATTTATATGTGTCAGGATTGGATTTTTCAGGAATTTTACATATATATATTGAAATACAAAATATATAAAAATGCTTGGGCCTCCGCCTGGGCACCTAGGCTGTCTGGGCATCCCCCTGGAACGCCTAGCCGCCTAGCCGCCTATATAACTACTTTTAGCTGATGTTACGCATTTTCTTCTTCTCTTTATCTTCATCTTCCTATCTCCAAATGATATGATCTTCCTTCTAGATCTGTTTATTTGCACCTTACAACCCACCAATTTCTTCGTCACCAGCACCATCACCCCCACCAATATTCTATCCCAAGGTCTATCATTATTGCAAGAAAGTCAGTCAACAAGAAGTTGCTCCTCTAGCATCATATATCTCAATACAATTTGAGGAACCTATAGCTCTTCGCAAAGGTATTTGATTTTGTAACATAAAACAACCTATTTTTGACACTTGTCTTAATTGTCTTTTTTTCCTCTATTTACATCTTTTTCGCGGCGTTGAACAATACCTCTATTCCCAAACACCTTGTTGATGCCATTCGACACCCTAGGTGGAAAGCTACAACGACGGAAGAAATGAAGGGATTGCGTGACAATGGCACTTGGGATCTTGTTGATCCAGATCCTAGCAAAAAGTGTGTTGGATGTCAATGGGTAATTCTGTCAGACGTCAATTAGAGTGATCTAGATAGCAACTCAAGGCATGATTAGTTGACAAAGGATCTAGTCAGGCATGTGGCATCGATTTCTTTACGACATTCTCCCCCATCATCACGATCGCCTCCGTGCTTAATTTTTTTTTTTGGATGCACATCTGGATTGGCCTCTTAGTCTACTTGATAATTAGGAATGATTTTCTTCATGGAGATCAGTTTAAAGAAGTATATATGCAGCAATAAATTGGGTATGTTTCAGAGGTAGGGCATTCTCACAAAGTTTGTAGACTTCGTCGCTCCTTATATGGACCAAAGTAGTCTTCGCATGCCTAGTTTAACAAGCTGAGCACCATCCTCAACCAGCTTAGTTTCAAAAGATATGCTAGTGATTATTCGTTATTCTACTCCCACTCACCTCTGAGTCATATCCTACTTGTTGTATATGTTGACGGTATTGTAATCATAGGTAGTGATACTACGGGAAACTTTGATCTAGAGGAATCCATGCAATCTCATCACACTCATGATCTAGAATATCTTTAATAACTCCTCAGCATAGAAGTGCTCAAATCCAAATTAGGAATCAACATCTCTTAGAGACGATCTGTCTTGGATCTGCTGAAGGAAACAAGGAGGATATATGCCAAACCCGTCTCTATTCCTACAGACTACCACACAAAGCCTTCAAATTAGAGGTGCTATTTCGTGATCCAAAGAAGTATGAAGGTGAATTGTCGGGTAACTGGTTTATTTAACAATCACACGAACACATCTCTTATATTGTTGGTGTTGTCAGCCAACACATGAGTTCTCCTCTCCAAGCTCATTGGTGCAGCATTTAACACATTCTTGCGATATCAAGAGTGTCCCAAAAAGAGGTTTACTTAATGACTGCTCTATGCAGAAGAGTATTACAACCTCTGGATATGCGGACGAATATTGGGCAGGATACACTCAAGATTGTCGATCTATGTCTAAATTAGGTATTATGTTAGGCAAGCATCGTGTTGCCTGGAGAAGCAAGAAACACACTAGTTGCTCAATCAAGCACTGAAATAAGAATACAGAGCAATGGCTGATGTGTGTTGTAATCTTCAGTGGGTACAATCAATTCTTGCTGAAATTGGGATTCATGTCTAGACGCATGTGATGTTGTATTGTGACAACCAGGCAGCCAATCATATGAAAAACAATATATTATTCCATAGTGCACAGTTCATCGGTGCTCTAGCCTCTAGAGCATCATGCTAAGAGTTTGAGTACAAACTACAAAACCTGGTATGAAGGAAGAGAAGTTGCACCCATCAAAAGCATGGAGTCAAGAAACTGCATTTGTTGAGGCCTATATTAGATCTATCTAAGTAGACTCTAAGGGCATGCTTGGCAGGAGGGGTTGATGGGGAAGGGAGGGGACCAAAAAGGGTCAAAATATTTGGTTAGACAAAGTGAAGGGAAAGGGACGGGAAGGGAGGAGAATGGAGGGGAATGAAGGGAAAAGATGTGTCTATTATTTTCTACCACTTCTCTCCCCTACCAAATCGGAGTGGAGGCAAAGGAAAGGTAAAAGACTTGATAGGAAACTAATCTAGAAGCTTTGAGGGAAACATAAAAGTTGGAGGAAAAGTTTGAGGAAAATGGAAACTTGGAGGGATGACTTCAAAAACATATACAAAAACTTAGAACAAAAATTGACAGGCAACATCAATGAAAAATTATAATATAAAAACAAAATTATGTAGCAAGGAAACTTGAAATTTTGAAGGAAAATTTGATTACAAACATAGAAATATGTATTAAATTTATATAATTGAGTGGAAATTTATGGGAAATTTAGAAGGAATATTGAAATGTGAAGGGAATGTGGATAACTGATATGGAAATTTTGTGGAAAATATGTCAATATGGAGAAAAGATACTTGCATGGCATATAATTAATATAAAAATATAGTCTAATTTTTGTGGCACAGAAACTTTGCATACAAAATTTCTTTCCCCAGGGGAATACATGTATGAGTATCTTTTACCACTTGTCTCCCCACCAAATTGGAACACGGACAAGGGGAAGGGGAGAAAGACTTGGTGAAAAACCATTATGAAAGGTTGGAGGGAAATATAAAAGTTGGAGGGAAGCTTGATGAAAATGGAAAATTTAGGTATAATTTAGAAACATATGTATAACTTAAACTATGACAAGCGACATGGATAAAATTTTGAATAAAAATAAGTATTTTAAAGAATTTGAGGAAATTTGAAATTTAGAGGAAAATTTTATTAGTAACATAGAGATATATAAGAAAAAATATATATAATAGAATGGAAACTTTGAGGGAATTCATAGGAATATTGAAATATGGAGAGAATTTGGATACTTGAATGTCATAACTTAAAATATGACAAGCAACATGGATAGTATGTGTAGTCTATTTTTGTTGCACAAACATTTTATATTGTAAATTTATTAATTATGATCATCTTCCTCTTACTTTCTCATGCTAACCAAACATGCTAAAATAAGTGTCCCTTCCTTTCCCCCCTACATTCATCATGTACCAAACATAGCGAAATGTTTGAGTTGCCTTGCCTTTTAATGGATTATAATTACCAAACAATTATTTCTCACAAAAAGTTGTTCATCTTCAAATTCTCAGCATTTGTTGATGGAGGTAGCGCAATAAAATCTTACAAGCTGAATAACATTGTTGGATTTAACGAATGCAAGTGCAACTTTTCTAACCTGTGAATGAAGAATTTGAGTTTTGAGCATTAGATGGTCCAGAAGGATTTTCAGAAATTTGATCTTTTCTGCATATAAAATTAATATTGAATACTTCAATGAACAATTAGATTGGCCACAATAATGAATTGCTGGCAGGATAATTGAATTGAGTCGACAATCAATTTGTATTCAATCAAACTTTTCCTAGACCTTCAATATGGCTCAAATCCTTTTTTTTTCACTATTATTTTCAAGAGAAAAAAGTATTGGATAAAACAAGAAAAGAATACTCAGTAACAGAACATAGAAATATATACATGTTATATAAGGCTTCCAAGAAAACTTCAGATATTGAAGCACACAAATAAGTATAAAATTGGGTTACCATTAACGCGGTAACGTACCAAAAGGGCCACTTATCTAAAGTCCTAGATGTTTGTATGCACCATAATCTTTTGATAATTCTTTCACTAAGGGAGGCGGCCCATGTGCATGTTAGGTTTTATTTCTATGTTGTGATAGGCGGATATGGGAGGTGGCTGGTGGATCCATTAACAATCATAGTCTATATACACCCCCCTGATTTGTGTTGAGAAAAGAAGACACAACAAGCCTAGCAATCTTTGGGTTAGATTTTCTGCGGATGTGGTTTTTCACTTTTTACAAGAAAGTTTCTCCACATAAATTCTGTCTTTTTATGTTTGATTTCACTTTTCTTTCACAATTCAATAACCCCTAGTTGTCCTTTGCTTAGATTTTCACCTGTAGTTGGTCCCTTCTCCAAGAAGGGTTTTCCATGTAAATTCTATCTCTTTTGGTGTTTGATCTCGTTTTTCTTTATCATAATCTACAAAAAAAAAAAACTAGGAAGAGCGCATGATAGACCAAATAATCACCTTCTGCGGGGCAAGGTTTGTCGTACTGAAAGATATCGCTGGAAATAATCCACTGTTGATTTACTAGTTGCCTTTTTTACACCACCCTTGAAAGCTCTGACTACAAACTCTTCGCTTCTTTCTCTGCAAATAGTTGACAACTGCTAAAGGAAGTCCGACAAACATAATTGTAAAGTAACCATAACTTTTATCAACAATACATGTATATTGCCTCCAAAAGAAAATCTTACAGTTGACCAGTATATTGAAGCAAACCAATAGAAAAAACAATAAAAGAATACCAATTATATATAATCTCTTATGTACATTGATATTAACTTTAAATTTGGCACGTCAGAGTAAGAGTAGAATCGAATATTAAGACAATCTATTGGTTAGCCTTTTATGAGTTCAGACAAATCTACTCATAATAGTCAGCTAAAGTCCGGCTGTCCACTACTTAATATTTGAATTTGCTTGATTGATTCTGTGAAGCAACCTGTATCCCGGTTGATACTATCGACACTCTGTCAATAGTATCGAGATCAGTTCAGGTTCAAGTTGAAGCCACCTGCATCTCGGTCGATACTATCGACACACATGTCGATGGTATCGAGATTGGTTCAGGCGCAAGACAATGTTCTGTCGATACCATCGACACTCATGTCGATGGTATCGACACCGGCACAGCGGCAGAACGACAATCCAGCGGCAGCTATATTTTGCTTATGAAATTTATTTTTTATTCTTTTTCTCTCTTTGTACCTCATGTACTTACCCTAATATATATTTACAAGTGTGTAGGCTCAAGCCCTACTCACGTTTGCTGCATCTTGCAGCCGACATGTGATCGGTGTTCCTGTCTTCTTCCTTGCTTCATTTCTTCTAACATGGTATCAGAGCCAAGGTTGAAAAATGCGTGAGGCGTAATGAGGCGTTTTTGTCTCAGTGAGGTGAGGCGTTTGAGGCGTAAGCCTCAAAATATGTATGAGGCGGTAACAAAAATAAATTTATACATGTAATTACATATATGTGTGTGTGTTATGTATGTGCATGTGTATAACAGAAATAGGTATATACAAACATAACCAAATGAAATAGAAATTAATTGTGAAACTTAATAGTGATAATATAGACTAAGGACCCACCACAATACCAAAATAAATATGTAAAAATAACGAGATATCAATTTTTTATACTATTAGAATAAAAGATGTCAATGGCAGAAAAACTAAAGGAGATAGAATTTCGAATTAGTAGGAACAAGAAACCAAAGTTAATTAACAATGATACGAAATTCAACAAGATAGTGAATAAGAAGGGAAGCAAACAATGATAAATTTGACAAAGAAGATTGAAACTGTAACTTAGAGATTGATGATTAAATGTTCATTAATAAGAAATAACAATTAACTATAAGATCTAAAAGAATTTTTAATGAAAATGTTTGTAATAATCTTAAAAGTACACAATTTGATGGTTAACATCAGACTTTATCATCTAGAATTGAGGCGTACGCCTCAACTAAGCCTCAGAGCCTCAGTGCTTTGAGGCGGGCCTCAGACAATGCGAGGCGTAAGCCTCAGACTAGCACACCGAGGCGTAAGCCTCGAGGCGCATTTTGGATAGCCTCACCAAGAGGCGTAAGCCTCGAGAGCCTCAAGGCGGGTTTTTTATTACCATGATCAGAGCGGAGATCGATCTAGGGTTTCTCCTTTCTCTCTCCGGCGGATCTCTCCAGGTCTCTCTCTCCTTGACGGTCGGCTGCTTCCCACCCGTCAACTTGGCGTAATCCACCGGCTGCGTAGAACTACCGATGGCTTCTCTGGATCTGCGGTAGATATCTAACTCTACCGTAGCCACTATCACAAAGCGGTTGAGGATCTCCAGGTGATCCAACGATCATCTAAAAACACCACCGGAGGACTAGTTTCGTCTCAGCCATCATCCTAGTCACACCTCCTCCATGTGTGATTAGGAAGATCATTTGGAGGTTGTGAATGCGTCAGTAACGCATTTCTCCTTGTTTTTCTTCTGTGTGTGACGTGTATCTCTCCGTCACCACACCTTTTTTGACGTGTATCAATCCGTCATATAATCCGTTCTACAATGGAGGATATCAAGACACCTATGATCTACAACGAGGTGTCACCTATCGCCTCCATTAAACTCAACGGGAAAAATTATCTTCTATGGATGAACGCCATCCACACCGTCTTGGAGGCTCGTGACAGAGCAAGGCATGTTGACTCGGGTCCCAAGGCATCTACTGACGAAGGGTATGCTGAATGGAAGCGACATGACAGTCTTGTGAAGACTTGGATGTGGAATAGTATGGAACTTGCAATCGCCGCAAGGTTCATGTTTTACTCTACGGCCAAGGAAATATGGGACGCCGTGAAGCAACATTACTCTCAAGAGAAGAATGCTCTCCGTCAGTTTATGATCTATGATCGTCTGTTTGCTGAAAAACAGGGTGACCGATCTCTTGAGTATTTTGGGGCGATTCAGGCTCTTGCTCAAGAGTTAAGTTATTATCATCCTGTGACTGTTGCTGAACAGATAAAGGATAGAGATGATCTGGTTACAGCCAAATTCTTATCTGGGCTTAACTCGGCTTGTAGCTCCGCTCGGAGCGTTATTCTGGCTACTGATAAACTACCCAGTCTTGTGGAGGCTTATTCAAGGATCCAGCAATCTCTGTTTGAGTCTGCTTCCTTTGTTCCTGATATACCTTCTGGAGAATCTCATGCGTCTGTTGCTGCTGCGGTACGAGGAGGACGCCCCGGTATGGGTAGAGGGCGTGGGACACGTCTGAAATGTACCTTTTGTGACAAACCGGGACATACAGTGGAGAAGTGTTGGTAGAAACATGGAAGACCTGCTGCACCACTTATGGGGGCAGCACATTGTGCCACCACCACAGGATCCTCATCCTCTACAACTGTGGGTACTACCTCTGGCACCGGCATCACTCTTACTCAAGGAGAATATGACCGGTTCATTCAGGCGACACAACACATGAGTATGGGGTCATCATCATCTTCTTCATCGGCAAATCTGGCATCTACAGCTGGTAATCAAGCTACATCTCTCATAGCATCTGGCCCATCCTCATCTTGGGCGGTTGACTCTGGCGCCTCACAGCATATGACTGGTATGAGAAGATTGCTCCACACTATTGACTCATCTATTCCTCACCAATCTGTTACACTGGCAGATGGTTCAGTGAAAAGAGTTTTAGCTAGTGGATCTGTCTCCCTAACACCCAAGATTGATCTTAAATCAGTTCACTTCGTGCCTGAATTTCCTTTTAATCTTCTTTCTGTTGCAAAACTGATTGACACTCTAAAATGTTGGGTAATATTTGGACCTTCTTGTTTTATATTACAGGATCTCAACAGTATGAAGACGATTGGTGGGGGGCCTAGGAAAGGTGATCTCTACCTTTTCAACAGTGACAATCTACCTCGCCAAATGCCTGCTCCTGCTCCATCTATCCTGTTGAGTGGTTCCCCCTTACTATGGCATTTGCAGATATGGACATCCTTCTTTGGAGAACCTGTGGAAGTTGGAACCAGAGTTGTCCCAATTATCTTCCTTAGAGTGTCAGTCATGTCAACTGGGAAAGCACCATAGGTTATCCTATCCCAGTCGAGTCAATAAGCGGGCTTCTTGTCCCTTTGAGTTAGTGCATAGTGATGTGTGGGGTCCTGTAAAAGACCAGAGTTATAATGGTTTTCGTTATTTTATCTCCTTTGTCGATGATTTCTCACGCATGACATGGATCTACCTTCTTAAAAGTAGAGAGTCTGTGTTGTCTATTGTGAAACATTTTCATACTGAAATTAAAGTCCAGTTTGATTGCAATATAAAAATTCTTTAGTCTGATAATGCTTTGGAGTATGTTCAAAAGGCTATGTCTGATTTTTGTAGCTCGGTTGGTATGATTCACCGCACATCTTGTCCTCACACCCCTCAGCAAAATGGGGTGGCAGAGAGGAAGAATCGTCATCTTCTTGATATTGCTCGATCTATTATGTTTCAATCTAATGTGCCTAAGAAGTTTTGGTCTGAAGCTCTTTTAACTGCTTGTTTCTTGATTAATAGGCAACCTTCTTCTGTTCTTCAAGGACAGACTCCTTTTTCTGTATTGCGTCCCATGGAATCTCCCTATCATATTCCTCTTAGAGTGTTTGGTTGCACTTCCTTTGTCCATAACTTTGACCCTAAGGCCGACAAGCTGTCTCCTAGGTCCATTAAAACACTGTTCCTGGGTTACTCTAATATGAGCAAAGGATACAATGTGTTACTGTCCTAGTCTTCGCCGCATGTTTGTGTCTAGGGACGTGACTTTCCATGAGACCACTCCATATTTCTCCAATGCTATGAGCAAGGGGGAGCAGTTGAGAGAGGGAGAGCCACCAAAAATACAAAATGAGAGACTGGCACCATCGGTGCAGAGTGAGGGAGTGCCACCTATCATTCCGGATTTTACTTCTATTCCGGATGACCAAGCAGGAGATAGACCTACCATTGAGCATTACACACATGTGTACCATAGGCGAGGCAGGCAGGATCCAGAAGAAGTAGCGGCACCAGTCCCTGAGCCCTCATCATCGCCTTCTACTCAAGAGAATCCTACAGAGACATCAGATCTCGGCCTTCCTATTGCTGTTCGGAAAGGTACTAGGTCCTGTACTATTAAACACCCTATTACAAATGTATGTTGCCTGTCTCATCTGTCTAAGCAGGCCCGTGCATTCGCTATTGGGATTGACTCTGTGTCTATACCAAGAAACCATTATGATGCTATGAAGAACAGTGACTGGACACAGGCTATGCAACTTGAAATGTCAACTCTCTTAAATAATGGTACTTGGGATCTGGTTGATCTTCCTGCAGGAAAGAAAGCAGTAGGTTGTAGATGGGTTTTCACTATTAAACACAATCTGAATGGATCAGTTGAACGGTTGAAAGCCCGATTGGTTGCAAAGGGCTACACCCAAACCTATGGTGTTGACTTCTTTGAAACATTTTCTCCTGTTGCTCGCCTGAATTCTGTGCGGATCATTATTTCTCTTGCTACTACCTTTGATTGGCCACTATTTCAGCTGGATGTAAAGAATGCTTTTGTCCATGGTAATCTACAGGAAGAAGTATATATGGAGCAACCTCCTGGGTTTGTTGCTCAGGGGGAGTGTCAGAAAGTATGCAAATTAAAAAAAGCTATTTATGGGCTGAAACAGTCACCTAGAGCTTGGTTTGACAAGTTCAGTGAAGTTATTCTTCAGATGGGTTTTTCTCGCTCCAAGACTGATCATTCCTTATTTTACTCCAGTTCTTCCCGTGGATCCATTATTCTTATTGTATATGTTGATGACATAGTAATTACTGGCAGTGACACCATGGGAATATCTCGTGTCAAAGAGGGTTTGCAAAAACACTTCCATACAAAGGATCTGGGCAAACTAAGATACTTTCTAGGCATTGAAGTGCTTAGATCTCATGCAGGTGTCAATTTATCTCAGAGGAAATATGTGCTTGATTTGTTACAGGAGACATGCATGGCTGAATCTAAACCGGTATCTACACCAATGGATTATCACATCAAAGAGGTGGTTGGTGATGCTAAGTATCAAGATCCAGAATATTACAGGAAAATAGTGGGTAAGTTAATATATCTAACAGTCACCCGACCTGATATTTCATTTGTTGTGGGCGTGGTCAGCCAATATATGCATTCTCCGCGATAGTCACACTGGACAGCAGTCTGCAGAATTCCGAGGTATCTGACGGTAAGGATATCACATATTGTAGACCAAAGGCACCTCCATCTACTCTGTCTCTCACAGGATATTCAGATGCTGACTAGGCTGGTGATCATACTGATAGGAGATCTACATCAGGCTATTGTACCTTTCTAGGTGATCATCTTATCACATGAAAAAGTAAGAAGCAACATGTGGTTGCTAGATCTAACACTGAGGCTGAATACCGTGCCATGGCCCATGCATGTTGTGAATTAAAATGGGTCAAATCTATTTTATCTGAATTACAAATTTCTCTTCTACCTTCTATGGAGCTCAAGTGTGACAATCAATCTGCTATGCACATTGTCAGGAATCCTATCTTTCATGAGCGTACAAAACACATAGAGGTTGATTGCCATTTTATTCGTGATCAAATAAAAGACGGCACTATTGTGACTCCATATGTCAGATCTGAAGATCAACTAGCAGATATTCTGAAAAAGCCTTTGGGTTCAGCAATCTTTCAGATACTCTGCGGCAAGCTGGGCATACACGATGTGTACTCTCCAGCTTGAAGGGGAGTGTGAAGCAACCTGTATCCCGGTCGATACTATCGACACTCTGTCGATAGTATCGAGATTAGTTCAGATTCAAGTTGAAGCCACCTGCATCTCGGTCGATACTATCGACACACATGTCGATGGTATCGAGATTGTTTCAGGCGCAAGACAATGTTCTGTCGATACCATCGACACTCATGTCGATGGTATCGACACCGGCACAGCGGCGGAACGGCAATCCAGCGGCAGCTCTATTTTGCTTATGAAATTTATTTTTTATTCTTTTTCCCTCTCTGTACCTCATGTACTTACCCTAATATATATTTACAAGTGTGTTGGCTCAAGCCCTACTCACGTTTGCTGCATCTTGCAGCCGACATGTGATCGGTGTTCCTGTCTTCTTCCTTGCTTCATTTCTTCTAACAGATTCTTTTATGTAAAGAGGCTATGTTACAAAGGAAAAGCTTATATGAATGGTTTAAACTTACTTTCCATCATAGCTGTAAAGCCACTTTACATAGGCAGCACCGAAGTACAGATTTACAAAAGGCCTGTATAGCAGTGCTGCATGTCCTTCTACGTCATAGTTTTTGTAGCCCAATTCCCTGATACATCAAAATTGAGATAGCTTGGATAAAGCTACATACTTTATAGAGATGTTAATAGCTAAAGCAAGCTACATACTGTATAGATAGGCTAATAGCTAAAGCAAGCGACATACTTTTATTTTCCTTTTTTGTTTAGAAAAACAGTAGAGGGTGAACCCTGCTGCCCCAATAACCGCAAATATACTGGGATGTGCAGTAGGGAGGCGCTAGCTACATACTTTATAGAGAGCTTGGCTATGAAATAACTCATGTGTATCGTGAATCAACCTGTAAAGCCATTCTGCTGTACTTGGCTTCAGCTGCATGATCCCCAACCTTGCTTCTTTTGTTTTACGATCATAATTCAGTGCTAGAGGCTGTCTGTCGGTTTCAATTTCAGCAATAGCACAGAGAATATCCTGTAAAAAATTGACCTTGAGATATCAAAGAGAAACGAGTATCTCTTTCAGTTGGCATTCACTAGCCAGCTAACCACACTACAAACAAGGGTATACAGGTTATTAACTACACAGGAGGGTGAGCACTCATAATCAAAATTTCAACTAAATATGGAAATAATTTGATATTTCACTGGCCTGATGTGAAGAAAATTCTTAAATTTAGTAGGGATCAACAGTTGACACTGGTAAAGCTTTAAAACTATTAGTGCAACCAGGAGTGTATACGCTCATTCAAACCAGAGAAACATGTAAAAATTGTTAATGAACAATAAACGAAATTGTAAAATGGTTACAAAAATGCCAAGTATATGTGATTCATTTCATACACAATAGTCTGATGAGTAAAATGTGAAGCATCAAGTCTAACTTGTTTCATAGAATTAGCAATTAATGGATAATTATGTAATAGAAGTTTAATGCAGATCTGAGATCTTATACAGAGTAGAAATACAGATTCAGAGTTTATCTGTGCTTAGAAAATTTCACACTCACATTCCAGATGACCCAAAAAATTCAGAACAAATCTACTGAAAGCATGCACAGAGATGCTGCAAATTAGATTCAGTGAGCAAGTAATAATTTTGTGGAGCTTAACCTGCTATTCTCCCAATATAGCAACCAAACAGTTAAAATCATCAGAAACAACGACGTACCAGCAATGCAGTTTGTGTATAATGAAAAGCATAAAGCAAGGACAGCAGTACAGCGAAAACAGAAACAAGGACAACAGCAGCATTCATGGTTGCACAAATAAAGATGGTTGGGAAAGTATGCGGACCATAACTGATGAAGAACTGGGAAAGAAGGCCGGAATGCAAATATGAAAGAACTACCAAATATCCCGAGACTAAATGAATATTTCGGGATTTATAGGCTAATGATGCAATTGTAAGGTCAGAGCTACAAATAGTAAACTTTCTACTAAACCATGCATGAAAATTCATAAAAACTTATTAGATGTTGAAGAAGTAATTTTTGAGGTATATGTTGCAGTTTTTCCTAATAGTGGGACCAGATTGCAATAGTGGCATCTAGAAAGTGGTGAACGTCACCTATTAGTTTATGCATAGTGGAAAGTCAGTTAATTTATGCATAGTGGAAAACAACAAAAAGAAAGGACAAGAATATTATGAATCAAACTCCAAGACAGCAAGTGCATATATAGATTGTACATCTGTGTATGAAATTTCCTATACCATACTTCACTCTAGAATGTTACCAGATCATTGTTAGTGGTACCTTAGGGATTAGACGTTTGCATTCAGAAGCATCCGTTTCAAAAATTGTCCAGATCTAAGAACCGTTGCATGTCTATCATGAGTTATGATGTATAATCTAGTGAATGGTTACACTATATATTAGTATATATGCTTTCTGATTTATGTTTTATTGTGTGCTTTAGACTTGTCTTGTCTTTAGCTTTTCTTTTATCCCATATTGCCTAATTCTATTTCTCACTTACTCCCGTATCCTATAAAAGAGAGTGCCTTGAATTTGTTTCAGACACATCAAACAACAAACAACGTTTTTCTTATTCTATATGGTATCAGACGGCTACGATCCTCCTTAATCCCTCCGTCAACCCTACTGCTTCCCATTCCTCTCTCACCCTAACCGCCACCCCCATCTCCCTATTTCACCCGCCGCTGCTGCCCCCCTTCACCTTCTTCCCCGCCGCTGTTGTCTCCTCCTTCACCCGCTGCTGCTGCTACACCCCTCCTCTCCCGCTGCCTCTCTCCCTTCCTCTCCCATCTCCCATTGTCACCCTCCCACCCATCTCCCACACGGCCACACCTCCCCACCCGGCCGCCACCCCCACCTACTCCTGCCGCCGCCGGCCTGGCCCAGACCCCAACCACTAATGTCCACCCCCCTCTTCCCCTGCTACCACCCCCATCTATCCACTAATCCATGCCGCCGCCACCACCACCCTCCTCTCCTCCACCAACCAGCCTCCCTACCTTCCCAGTTCCTCCTCTTTTGTCTTCGACACTTTCCAAATAGCACGTAAGATCTAAAAGTACCATCTGTCCCCGTCTAGGTCCAGGAGGAGGACCACGCCTAGGAGTACTAGAAGCATGACCACCACGACTGCGACCGCGGCCACGTCCACGTCCTCGGGTAAAGTCATAGGAGCGGATGGTGAGGACCGAGTGATCAGAAGAAGTAAGTTGGGAAGACATAGAAGGAAGGCGTTGAACGCGCTTGAGAACATCCCTCAGTGTAAGGGATTACCATATAAGATATGGTCGACCACACCAGAGAAAGAATGCGAAAGTCCAACCGAGAACTGAACCAACTGAAGTTCGTTGCCATGTCGCTGAACCTTTTAAGATGATTGTTTGATCTGTCAAGCTTCACGGTCGTAACACACAAAGACCAAGGATGATCTGTATTCGTCGTAGGAGTTGGAGTGATGACACACACAAATAAGAAGTAGCATCAACTATAGTAGCAGATCTGGATCTGCAGATCTGAGAAACCCGCATAGGGGCACTAGAGAGCGATAGTAGACCTGGATCAGTAGATTTTGAGAAACCCGCTTTGGGGTAGTACAAAGTAGTGCAGATTTGGATCAGTAGATCTGAAAAACCCGCATAGGGGCAATAGAGGGCAGAAGGACCTACGCCACCATGGTGTGAGAGTTACTCCACCATGTGGTGTAGCAAGGCTCAACCTCCTACTGCCAACTGTTTCTGCAACTTATCTGGGCGCACAAACCATAATGAGGACCATTGTTGGGGAAAACACGGTGCACCTGCATGGGCGAACCAAGTCACCTTTGATGTCTGTGAAGATTCGACTGTTGTCGCCCCTTGTTCAACTCATCTCACGGTTGAGTGGATTTGCTCGGAATTCAAAAAACTTCTCCAAGCTTGTATATCCTCGCAAACACCTGCTCCAAACAAAGGTTCTTCTGCTTTACTTGCATCTCCTGCTACTTACAGTAAAAATAAATGGGTCATTAACTCAGGAGCATCCGCTCATATCTCTGGCTATCCTGCCCTTTATACTGCCTTATCAAAAACGACTTGGGTCCCTCCTGTGACAGTGGCTGATGGGACTAAATCTGCTATACATGAAATTGGAACTATATCTCTATCTGAAAGTCTGCCATTAAAATCTACCTTATATGTTCTACGATTTCCATTTAATCTGTTATATGTTACTCTGTTAGTCAAATTGTTAAGAGCCTTCAGTGCTCAATCACTTTTGATCCCCAGGGTTGTGTGTTTCAAGATCTCTGCACGAAGACGGGGATTGGTTTGTACCATTAAGGACTTGGCAAATCGTACTACCTGGATGTTCTGTAATCTGCTACTGCTATACTATCATCTTCTACGACTGGTCTCTAATGGCACTTCCGTCTAGGACACCCTTCTGCTGTTAAGTTGTGTTGTCTGTTTCTTGAAATTTCCAACAAACAATTTTTGTGTGAATCTTGCCAATTTGGCAAACAAACTCGGGTTGTATTTCATAAGAAAAAAGAGATTAGTTCTAAACAATTGTTTGATGTTGTTCATGTTGAGATCTGGAGGCCTTGTTCTGTTACTAGCATGTCTGGATTTCACTACTTTATGACTTTTATTGATGACTATTCTGGGCAACTTGGTTGTTTCCGTTAAAGGATTGAAGTAATCTTTTGAACACTATTACCACCTTTTTCACTGAGATTTGAACCCAACTCAACACAACTATCAAAATCTTTAGAACTGATAATGCCTCAGAATTTATGCAAAAATCCCTGGATCATTTTTGTACTGCTCGGGGTGTCATTCATCAGACTTCCTGTTGTTACACACCACAACAAAATGGTGTGGCAGAGAGGAAGAATCACCATCTTCTTGAAGTAGCACGCACTATTTTTCTTCACTATCACGTTCCTACAAAGTTTTGGCCTGAAATTGTTTCTACGGCATGCTACTTAATTAACCGCATGCATTCTTCTGTGTTGCACAATTAAGTCAGTGTCTCTCTTTTGTATCCTAATACACCTCTTTTTTTGTACCACCATGCATCTTTGGCAGCACTTGTTTTGTAAAGAATCTCCACACCGAGATACCTAAACTTGACCCCTGCTCCACCAAGTGTGTTTTTCTGAGATATTCACTAACTCAAAAAGGATATTGTTGTTATGATCCTACATTAGACAATGGTTTGTTAGTGCGGATGTCGTCTTTTTTGAACGCATGTCGTACTACTCTGAAAAGGGGTCTACTTTATCGAGTGATCTATTTGATCCCACTCCCCTGCCTCAAGTGGTAGAACATGATCCCACTAATACAACTGAAGCTCTTCCTCCTCCTATCAAGGTGTACAATAGAAGACCCAAGTTTACAGTCCCCTTCATGGCCCCCTAAACAACCAACTCATCCTCCGTCAGCAAATCACAACACCTCCCAGGTAACTTCTGACCTGCATCTTCCCATCAGTCAAAGGGAAGGTGTTTGTTCTAGCACTCAGCATCCAATTTGTAATTTCTACTCTACAACTAATCTAGGTGCTAGCTTTGCCTGTTTTACTGTTGTTATTTATATTGTTTTTGTCCCAAAGACTGCAACACAAGCTCTTAAGCACAAGGTTTTCAGACCCGTCCCGGAGGTCGAGTCGACAAAGCTCCTAGGTCACGGGTCTCTGGTTCAACCACTGGGTCAACCCGGTTGACCCAATGACGTTAACATGACACCATATACATAATATGATTATATACATACATGTATATGCATGTATGTTACAATAATATGTATGTCCATACATATATTACTATATAATTGTGTATATATGCGTACATAATTTACTGTATGAAACCATGAGATAATGAATTATGAAACACCAAACATACAAAATCAACTATTTGTTCATAAAGAAGCAAAAAATTGGTCTTGCAATACTTAAAACAAGTAGAAAAATACAAATAAGTGAATATATCAATGTATGTATAGTTGGGGTTGCATGAAAGGACACTAAAAATTAGTCAAATGGTCATTAAGGAAGGAAAAACAAAACCAACAAAACTTGGTCGGGTCTTTGACTCGAGGTTCGAGTCACCGAGTTGGCGGTTGAACCGGCTGGGTCACCGGGTCAACTCCGGGTCTTGGCCAAAAATGGGTTTTAGCCCCACCCGACTCGTAAAACTTGGCGGGTGGAGGTCCAACCAGTTCAACCGGTCGGGTCGGGTCGGGTTTCAAAACTGTGCTTGAGCATCATGCCTGGCGTCAAGCTATCGAAACTGAAATGGCTGCCCTTCATGATCGCCAGACTTGGGATCTGGTTAATCGCCCTGAAAACGGCCCTACTGTTGGTTGTTGTTGGATTTCCACTATTAAATACCAACCAGATGGTTCAATTGAACAGCTGAAGGTTCGTGTCGTAGCAAAAGGTAATACGGAAAACCTGTGGGGTTGACTACTTTGAAACTTTTTCCCCTGTTGCTAGACTTAATTATGTATGGGTGCTTATCTGTTGATGTGAATAATGATTGGCCTCTTTTTCTAAGTAGATGTTAAAAACGTCTTCTATATGGTGACTTGCATGAGGAAGTCTACGTGGAGCAACCGCCTGATTTTGTTACTCAGGGGGGAGAGTGTTTCAAATTCTGCAGAAAAGCGATTTATGGCCTGAAACAAACCCGCGAGCTTGTTTTGATAAAATTGAGCCAGATTCTTCTAACGTTCGATTTCGGTGTTCACCTTCAGATCACTCTTTTTCATTAAAAAAACAATTTCGGGCTTGTTATTCTTATTGTCTATGTGGATGATATAATTTGTCTGGCAATGATCATGATGGAAATTCGTCTACTAAAAGATATCTAGGACAACACTTTGTTACTAAGATGTTGGCAATCTTAGGTACTTTTTGGGAATTGAAGTTTTCCAGATCTTTGTCTAGCGTCTGTCTTTCACAACGCAAATATATTCTAGATCTACTGACAGAAACAGGCATGCTTGGTACTAAGCCTGCTAGCACTTCTCTAGATCCCAATACCAATTGAGATGATGAATCTTCACCACCCTATCCTGATAACCACCAATATAGAAGATTGGTTGGTAAGCTTATTTATCTTACTGTGCCTAAAGTTGATATCATTGTTGTTGTTAGACTTGTCAGTAGGTATCTGGATAAACGTCAACAACGTCATTTGGATGTTGTCTGTCATATCCTTAAATATCTAGCAAGCTCTTCAAGAAAAAGATTACTGTATCATAGACATGGGCACTATAAACTCACTCTGACTATGCCGATAGTAGATGTGACAGGAAATCTACCTCTGGGTACCGCACTTTTGTTGGAGGAAATCTAGTTACATGGCACAGTAAGAAGTAGACCATGGTTGCTCGGTCTAGTGTTGAACACCACACAGTCTAGGTAGAGGGTCACTTAACAAGATCCGATCAATGACTCTCGCAAAGGAAGCAGGCAGACCAACAGGAAATTGTACAAGCCTACAGTTCATTTCCTGTCTTTGGATTTCAGTAATGTCAGATGACATGAGATGATAAACTTCAAACTCATCCCAAGGTGCACGACATTGGTTATAATAATCTTCAACTGAGTTATCATTAGAGAATTCTTTTTATCCAGATTTTTAAAGATGTCGAACTCCTTTTTAGTTTTTCTATGTGAATAAACATGAGATAATTGATCCCACATGGCCTTAGCAGTTCGAAGTCTTAGAAGTGATCGACTAATTTTAGGTTTTGCATTGTTTACCATCTAGGTTCATTACTCCATAGTCATCCTTGACCCACAAGTCATAAGACTGCTTGGTTTTCTCATCAGCAGTTGTGGCAGGAGTAGCTGGTGCATCAGTAGTAAGTGAGAGTATTTTTGGTCTTGGGCTTTAAGGTACAACACAAAAGAAGCGGACCACATATGGTAGTTAGAACCATCTGATTTCACAATGGTCACACAAGGTGTTCTTAAGTTATCCGTAGAGGCCATGAAGGAACCAAGTTTGAGCTCAGACCACACAAGACACCGGAAAGAAGGGTGATCGAGTAGCAGATTAGAAAACAGGGGTGTGCTGCATCACCCCAAAGAGCAATAGCAGTTTTCTAAACCCAATACATAGGTAAATAGAAATAAGAAACCAACATCACATCGTCAATATGACAGAGATTTATATATATATATATATATATATATATATATATATATATATATATATATATATATATATATATATATATATACGTATATATATATACGTATATATATACGTATATATACGTATATATATATACGTGTGTGTGTGTATATATATATATATATATATACGTGTGTGTGTGTGTGTATATATATATATATATATATATATATATATATATATATATATATATATATATATATATATATATATATATATATATATACATATACATATACATATATATATACGTATATATATACATATATATATACGTATATATACGTATATATATATATATATATATATATGTATATATATATGGGATTGTATTGAATGCCCGCGCGGGTAGTCAAGTTAAATACCCGTGTCATAGAGTAGCGGTGGCATGATCTGTAATTAAATCAAAATCAATTACGTTTGCATGGTGGCGGTGGCATCTGTTGTAATTATGTAGAATTCATTCACGTATGCATGGAGTAGCGGAGGTAGCTATTTGTAATTATACAGAATTCTTGTATGTATGCATGGAACAATGGTGGCATCATTTTTTTAATTCCAAATTCGTTACTAGTGAATGGGCGTGATGCCACTATTGTAGCTAGACGACAATTGATTATGAATGCATGCACTAGTGGGAAAGATAGTGGACATTGAGACATCCATGTTAAATGAATAAAAAAGTGAATGAGGACAAATACTTTAAACAATGTTCACTCTAAACACATATTCACCGTTGACTCATAACTAGGAGATGTTCCATGTAGTTGCCATGTACATAGTTCAAACTACATGTCATATATAATGGTTGTAATCAAGCAACCCATAACGGATCTGAGTGTACATAATCTGGATACAGTATGTGATACAGTCATGTTGTATTACAAGACGTCATCTTAAGTTATAGTTTTTTCATCCTCATTACAATTCTTTTATTTGTATTACATAATGTTCCTTCTTATTACAAATGATCTATTTTGTTTACAATTTTTTCCTTCCCATTACAAATTCTCTGTTCTCATTACAAACCATTCCTTCCTATTACATAATGATATCTTGCACATGCCCATCATGTTTGGCGACTACATAAGGCCCTCTACTGCCTCCGGTAGGCCCCACAGGCATGGTACAACCGACTTAGCTCATTTCTCATTCCTTGCAACTGGCTTTCGCTGCAGCTCGACTGACCCCTCCCTCTTCATCTGGCGTTTCGGCTCCCACTGCATCTTCATATTGCTATACGTGGATGACATCATTGTTACTAGAAACTCTCCCATGCACCTTCAAAACTTCCTGCTACACATATCTTCTGATCGAGTTTCAACTAAAAGACCTTGGTGATCTACACTTCTTCCTCGGTATAGAAGTCCAGCACACTACAACTGGACTCTTCCTTTCACAGTCCCGGTATGCTGCAGACATCCTCCAACGTGCCAATATGATACATGCAAAATTCGTTGCTATACCAATGGCTGTCACAACACCTCCAGCTGCAAATCCTACCACTTTCTATCACTCTACCTTATATCGTAGCCTTGCTGGATCACTCCAGTACTTGACCATCACTCGTCCCGACCTAACCTTTGTTGTCAACCTTGTTAGGGGTAAGGAAAAATATTTCTAATAAATATTGTCTTTGTAAGGATAAATGATATATAGTAATGAGAACATAGAATATGTATAAGAAATGAGAAATTTGTAACTACGTATGACGTTACGTAATACAATATGGAAGTATCATTTCATTGTATTACAAAATGTCATTCTTGATTACATATGTTTCCTTTCCATTACAAAAGATCTATTTTGTTTACAATTTTTTTCCTTCTCATTACGAATTCTCTATTCTGATTACAAGCAGTTCCTTCCTATTACATAATGATATTTTTTTTTACTTATTATTACAAGTATTGTACGACGCCGGAATATCACTCGTTTACTTGCTGCTGTCTCTTATTTTTTTAGATTATAAAATGTCAGTTCTAGTTACAATGCGCTCTTTTGTATTACATTTTTCCCGTACATGTTACAATTTCTCTTGGCTATTTACAATGTGTTATCTCTCCTTACAGAACGGTCTCTTAAACACAAAATACGTAGCCACGATTTTTAAATACAAATAACAATTGTCTTATAAGGCACCCATTTTTGTCCAATGTGCATGCTAGATAGTACGTATCCAGCACTAACGAGGTTGCAGTTGCTATTTGTATTGTATATATATATATATATATATATATATATATATATATATATATATATATATATATATATATATATATATATATATATATATATATATATATGTATATATACGTGTGTGTATATATATATATACGTATATATATATACGTATATATATACATATACGAAGGCAGGAGGGAGGGAACAAGTCCCTCCCAAAGTCTTAAGATGAATCGAGTAGGGGTCGATTATACTATAACAACCTGGAAGGGTGGATCAAAGGTGGTTCAAAGTGGGAGAGACGGATTTTGGATGGGGGCAAGAGAAGGGAGAGTTGAGGGTGGTGGGGTTTGTGGGCGAACAGGTTTGCGGGTGGGGGGTTGTTCGGGTGGAGAGGTTAGGCGGACCTGTGGGTGAAGAGGTTTGCCAGTGGAGGGGGTACAATGGGAGGCAGCAATGGGCTTGAGGGATAGGAGGGAGCATCAATGGCGGTTGAGGGAGATAGCGCAGTGGCTGTAAACGGTGGGTGGAGGGGCTGCGGGTAGAGAGGGGCTTGGTGGCGGCAGCTGAAAAGGGGTTGTGTGGGCGGTGGGTGGATATGTTGTGGGTGGAGCGGCAACAACTGGGGGGTCAGGGGCTGGCGGCGGAAGCAACAGGTGATGCGACGATGTGGAGGTGTGGAGGGGATACATTGGCGTGGAGTAGGGGGAAGGGTTGGCAGTAGCGTACAGTGGAGAAGGGGAACGACAGGGAACCAGTAGCGGGGGAAGAAGAAGATGGGGAATTGGGGCGGCGAGAAAGGAAGGAGAGATGGTGGCTAGGTGGGAGCAGGTGGAAGCATTATGGTTAGGGGAGACTTAGGGAGGATCAAACCACTATGATACCACGTGAAGTGAGATAGACTTGTATATATCGGGATGAATAAAACAAGCATAGACCCTCTCCTTCTAGAGGATAGGAGAGGTCAGTAAATACAAAGTTTACTAATATGGCATAAAAGACAAGATACTAAAAAGTACAAAACAAATAATAGAATACTATAGATATTAACAAATGCATCCCCATATATAAGTATAAACCTACATATATATAGAGAGAGAGAGTGTGTGGAATACACTCGATTGTATTGATCACATCATACGCTCAAGTGGTGTTTACATATCAAGACCCATTTTCAAAAATCCTAATCATTGATCTTCATTATCATGATAAATATAGACAGTTCACAAAATTTGAGCTGATTTGGGCGTTTGTAAGGCACTCAACCAAGAACGACAAGATCGACACACGAAGTTTTTTTAGTGCAATTTTTTTTCTTTAGATGCATGGCCTATAAGTGTCCAAATGAACTCAAATATTTTATGTAGGTTGTTCATCTGATATTTAGGAAAAAGACTTGAGTGTGTTGTGTCGTTGCTACACTCGAGTGTATTCTAGCCTGACTACACACACATAGAGGGAGAGAGAGAGAGGGTTAAGAGCTATACCTAAAGATTTAGCATAATTCTTAGGCCCACTTCAAATTGACATCATCAATGCATGTTTCATATGATCCAACTGTATAGATTTGAAGAACATAGTTAGATAGAATGATTCCAATACCATCAATGTAGTATACACGATTTACGAGTTATCACAAAAAATAAATGGTAAACACAATTATATAGTGTAATCATTACCATGTATGCTACATTGATAGTATTTGAATCCATTCTATCTAAACCATATTCTTCAAATGTAAACAAAGATATCCATTGATAATAACAATTTGAAGTGGTTATAGGAAATTTACCAGAACTTTAGGTGTAGCTTTCAAACCCCTCTCTATATATACATACATATACATTGTTTGAGTTATCATGAAGAACAATGGTGAAACTATTATATAGTATAGAATAAAAAAACTTTTATTTGATGTGTTTAAAAAGATACAAGGCACTCTCTTTTACAGGATAAGAGAGTTAGTGAAAAATTTAATTAGGCAATATGGGATAAAAGAAAAGCTAAAGACAAGACAAGTCTAAAGCCCACAATAAAACATAAAGCATAAAGCATATGTACTAATACTCCCCCTCAAGCTGGAGCACAAATGTCAAACATGCCCAGTTTGTCTACTAGTGTAGCAAAGCAAGTCTTGGGAAGTATCTTGGTAAAAATGACAACTACCTGATCTTCTGTCCAGAGATAAGGAATACATATGCGACTAGAGAGAACGGATTCACGAACAAAGTGGCAATCCACCTTGATATGCTTGGCGCACTCATGAAAAGTGGGATTGTTGGCAATAAAACTTGAGGCTTTATGTTGCAGTGCATGGGAATAGGAGCAGAATTGGAGATTGCAAATTCCTTGAGGAGTCCTTGGACCCACATTAATTCACAAGCAGTATGAGCCATATCTCTGCATTATGAATAAGGGGTTGGAAATATTTATACATCGAATAATTTTTTACTCAGATCGGCCTTATATGTCCCCTGATTTCCTATGAATCTACTTTTTGTTAGTAAAACTAACAAACAACTTCAGTGCTCTATTACGTTTGACCCTGATGGATGTGTCTTTCAGGATCTCCGCACAAGGATTAGGATTGGTTCGGCCCACGAGAGACCAGACGGCTTATACTATCTTGATGTTCTACAAGCTGATGTGTTGTTCTCTTCATCTGTTTCATGTCTTCAGTGGCACTATCGACTGGGTCATCCTTCAGCCTCCATGCTCAAGCACTTACTTGCCTACTTATCTGAGACTCTATTTGAATGTGAAGCATGCCAAATAGAAAAACAAACTAGATATGTTTTTCCTAGAAAAATGAATCTTTCCTAAAAATCTAGTTTTGATATTGGGCATGCTGGTATATGGGGACCATGTTCCGTAACAAGTGTTACAAAATTTGTTACTTTTTGACCTTTATTGATGATTACTCTCTAGATACTTGGTTTTTTTCCTTAAGGATAGGGCACATATTCTTGACACAATTATTGCCTTTGTTGCTGAAATTAAAGCTCCATTTACTTAGCCTATCAAAATCTTTCAGACAGACAATCCTTGAATTCATGTAACACTTAGTCGGTACTTTTTGTAAGAGGTGGTACCATTCATCAAGCCTCATGTTCCTATACTCCTCAACAAAATGATGTTTTCGAGAGAAAGAACCGCCATCTTCTAGAAATTGCTCGGACAATTATGTTTCACTATCATGTCCCTTAGATGTTTTGGGTTGATGTTGTTTCCACTGCCTGCTTTCTGATAAACCGAGTGCCCTGCTTTGTTCATCAATCTCAGGGGAAGCTTTAAAGTCAAAGATGCCAAAGTCTACGTCGTGTTATGTCAAGAGGATATCATGTTTTAGTCATAATGTCTAGTTTCTATCTGTCATCCAAGTTGGGCACGTGATTCTCCCATGATCTAGCTTGCGGGGGAGTGTTAGAAGTAATAGTCATATCATATATCGACCAGAGTTTGTAGGCCCATATAGAGTCTAATCAGGTTTGAAAGTCTCTAGAGCTAGGAAGCACGGACACTTCAAAACAGGTGTCGTACCCGTGTCCGACACGTATTGGACACCCGTACTCTGTGGACACGCCTAAATACGTATTGGACACTTCTCCAGCCGTGTCCAACATTTTTTTTTGTTTTTTATAGGTGGACACGGCCAGGCCCATTTACAAACCAAAACAGGCTTGCCTTTCCACTAACATAGTCACATAACTAGGCAGCTAAACATGTCTCTGATAGATCAAATCCAGCTCAGTTCGCAAGAGGGTGGCAGTTGTATTCTTGCTGTTCTTATCACATATCTAAGTCCAGAGCAGCAACAACTGTCTCCCTATTCTTGTTTTTATATAATCTCTCGACTCATTCATCTATTCTTGGGCTTGGGGCCTCCCTCTAGTTCTGGAAAACTGATTAACTGAGGGAAACAATCAACCTTTATCCATTGTTTCCTTGTTCTATCAATGTTTCTATGTTTATCACTTTCTTGAATATCCAGTTGTGTATTTATATTAATTGCTGCTGTGTATCTAAATAAATTCCTTATGAACAGTCTCACAATTTATATGACATCTACGTCTACTGAGTACTAGGTATCGACTTAAAGACTCTTCTGTATGTCTAATGGTCAATATTCTGAAATTCAGCAGTGTGGCACATCATGGGACTGAATCCATGAAGTCTATTCTTAGACTAGGCTACTGGAATTGCAAAAAATGCTTACTCTTTATTAAAATTTCCTATCTTTTTGTCTTTTCATTCTTTTAGACTTCAAAATACACAACTTCAGTTCTTGGGGTTTCTTTACATCATTTCATGAGTCTCATCATACACATTAAAATCTTGAAATTGAATTCCACTTTTTCATGTTTCAATCTCTCTTATTTAATCTACCGGTCTCTCCTCTTCTTTTTAATTTTTATATCTTGTCATGTTTTGGGTATTACACATTGAATACGAATGGAAGTAAAATTGTCTTTTTTTTTAACTTGTATTTGACATAAAAATGAAAAGACCTCTTTTATGGATAATTCTACTTCAATGTTTCAATGTTGTGGTTATACAATCGCCAATTGGTTTCATTTTTTAGCTTTATCTTAAATTAAGTTATATTGTCTAATTATCTATTTTTTTATTTCTTATGTGTTATATATATATATATATATATATATATATATATATATATATATATATATAGTTTAATTTAAAAAAATGTCGTGTCCATAGCCGTGTCCGTGTCCTATGTTTTCCAAAATCGCCGTGTCCCGTGTCCGTGTCCACGGCTGTGTCCGTGTCCGCTTATGAGCTTCCTTGCTCTAGAGTCATATCCACCCTTTCTTATATTAAAGAGAGGGGTCTCTCTTGCATTCATCACATTGTCTATCACATTATCATATCATCAACACACAATCAATAATTCTACAATTTTAATAATGTGAAATATTTCCATTTGTATTTGTAAATCTTTTACAACTGGTATTACTTGTGAGAATAAATACGTGATCGGTTCTTAGTTCTTTAACATTGAATAATTTCTGTGTTAATAAATGGTGAGTTTGGGGTTTAAGTATATATTTCTCAAGATGTACTTTTAATAACCTGGTAAATGGGAATTCCGCCTATGTTTTCGTACATTCTATGCTATGCAAATGTAGTCGATCCCAAGCCCGGGTAAAGGAGGGTTGATGGTAGGTTGACAGTCAGCCATAAAACAGTCACTCTTCTTATGACATGGATCCTTATAAAAAAAAAATTTGGAGCATCTATACCTAGCGACGCGCTATATCGGCACCCGGGTGCAGTGATAAATATGCAAAGGGTTTCAACGCAACGGCGCCCCATTGCATTGAAGAAAAAACAAGGGTTCCCACACCTTGGGCGGGTGTAAGTAAAGAAACTAGTCATGTTGCATCACTGTCCAGATGTAGTGAAAAATGTGCAAGGGCAATTTTTTCAAAGGAGACAGGTAAAAAAACAAGTTCAGTAAAAACGGATCAGAGTAGGATCTTGGAATATTGGCTCTTAAACAGGTTGTCTTCAGAGATAGTTGATATCGTGATTGGAAGAAAAGTTAACATTATTTGCTTGCAGGAAACAAGTAGACAGGGGAACAATGAAGAGAGATTGAAGACACAGGGTACAAAATTTGGTATACAAGTATTGACAAACATAGAAATGGCGTTGGAATTATTATTGATAAGATGATGAAGGATGGTGTCGTCAAGATCACACGGATGGGGGACAGAATCGTGGCTATTAAGGTTGTTCTTGGGGGAAAGATTTTCAATATTATTAGTGCTTATGCCCCCCAAGTTGGCCTTGGTGAGGACGCAAAGAAGGATTTCTGGGATAACATGGATGAATTGATGCAAGAAATACCGATAGAGGAGAAGATCATTATTGGGAGTGACTTAAATGGTCATGTGGGAAGTAGTAATGTTGGATATGAGTGAGTTCATGGAGGTTTTGAATATGGCAGTAGAACTGGAGGAAACATGATTTTAGATTTTGCAATTGCTTATGACATGATCTTGGGAATACACATTTCAAGAAAAGAAATC
The DNA here is from genome assembly GCA_963693085.1 of Alisma plantago-aquatica. NCBI lineage: Eukaryota > Viridiplantae > Streptophyta > Magnoliopsida > Alismatales > Alismataceae > Alisma > Alisma plantago-aquatica. The sequence goes on from OY856415.1 coordinate 443,319,613, forward strand.
CTTATATTATTACTTTCAAGAGTGGGCGCAATTGTATCCAAGTTGATTACTTCCTTACAAGGCGGTTTGATAGAAAATTACACAAGAATTGTAAAGTGATTCTCGGGGAAGAACTCACCACCCAGCATAGGCCGGTGGTTTTGGATGTGAACATGAAGATCAACAAAGGTAAGCATAACAAAATCCAAGATAGAAGGATCAAGTGGTGGAATCTTATATGAGAAAAGATATAGACATTTTATTATAAACTTATCAAGGAGAGAACTTGGAACTTGGAGTATGATGTTAACTCTATGCGGAAAAGTATGAGCGCATGCATCAAAAAAATTGCCAAAGAGGTCTGGGGAGAGTCCAAAGGGCGTGGGCCTCCATAGAAAGAGACTTAGTGGTGGAATTATGAAGTACAAAATGTTATTAAACTCAAAAGGAAGATCTATAGGAGCTTGCCCAAATTTAGAGATGATACAACTTTTCATAGATACAAACAAGCAAAGAAAGATGTTAAGAAGGCAGTTCAAGAGGCAAGGTCCAGACACTTTGATGAGATATATAAAAAGTTGGACACTAGAGAAGGGGAGAAAGATATTTATAAAATAGCTCGTATAACAGAAAGGAAAAGAAGAGACTTGAGTCAAGTAATATGCATCAAGAATGAAGATGGTTGAGTGTTGGTGAAGGATGATGATATAACGAACCAATGGAGAAACTATTTCCATAGACCTTTCCATAGGGGTACTGTGAACAATGTAAGAGACTCAGGTTACATGAATGCAAGAAATAGCACTTACACACAACAAGTTTTACTGTCTGAGGTCAAGAATGCTTTAAAAAAGATGAAAATGAAAATACATGCAGTCCAGACAGTATTCCTATTGATGTACGGAGAGTATGGGGGATGAAGGAGCTATGTGGTTAACAAATTTCTTTAATAAGAATATGAAGACAAAGAAGATGTCAGATGAATGAGAAATAGTACTGTAGTACCGATCTACAAGAACAAAGGAGATGTTCAGAGCTGAACAAACTACAGAGGTATCAAGTTGATGAGTCACTGCATAAAGCTTTGAGAGAGGATTATTGAGCAAAGGCTAAGACTGATTATACAGGTATCAGACAACCAGTTTGGTTTTATGCCGGGAAGACCAACAAGTGAAGCTATTTTTCTGATAAGGAGGTTTATGGAGAAGTACAGAGAAAACAAACGAGATCTTCATATGGTGTTTATTGATCTAGAAAAGTCCTATGATCGAGTACCCAGGGAAGTATTATGGAGGGTTTTGCATAAAAAGGGTGTGCCTATCCAATACATCGACCAAATTAAAGACATGTATGGTGGCTTAACTGCAAGTGTTGGTACTTCTGGAGGAGAGACACAAACGTTTCCTATCACCGTTGGGGTACATCAAGGATCGGCACTCAGCCCTTATCTATTTGTTCCTATTTATGGATGAGTTGACAAAGCATGTTCAAGATAAAATCCCTTGGTGTATGTTATTATGTTGATTGATGAAAGAAAAGAGATATTGAATGATAAAGTTGAAGTTTGGAGAAATGCATTGGAGTCTAATGGATTTATGATCAATAGAAGCAACACTGAATATATGCATTGGCAATTTTAGCCAACCTAGGATTGTGAATGGCGGGGTCAAGTTGGATGGAATGGATGTACCAATATGTGATAAGTTTCGTTACTTTGGCTCTATGATTGAAAGGAAGGGTGAGGTTCAAGATGATGCTTGTCACAGAATCACAGCAGGACGGTTGAAGTGGAGTACAACTGGAGTAGTATGTGACTAGAAGATCCCTCTCATATAAAAAGTAAGTTTTACAAAATAGCTATACGGCCAGCCATGCTATATGGGAGTGAATGTTGGGCACTGAAGAAATAAGGTCTCAACAAGATGAATGTGGCCGAAATGTGTATGATGAGATGGATGTGCGGGAAGACGAGAAAAGATCGTTTGAGGAATAACTATATCGGAAAACAAAGTGGGGGTGGTGAGCATCGAGGACAAGTTGTGAGAAGGCTATCTAAGATGGTATGCACATGTGCAACGCAGACCGACAAATGCACCTATTCGAAGCAAGGTTATTAAGTTAAGCACAACTAAAAGAAGCATAGGAAGGCCTAAATTAACTTGGAAAGAGCTTATAAAGAGAGATTTTGAATCTTTACATCTTGATCACAATATGACCTATAACATAGTTAATCAAAAAAGAAGGATCCATGTAGCTGACCCCAGCATGCTTGGGATTGAGGCTTAGATGATGATGATGATGAACCTGGTTAATGAGAATTATTGGGAGTGGGTATCGACATATTATCTTCTTAGGGGGAGTCTCACAAAGTGTGCCAACTACAAAGAGTAGTCTATGATCTAAAACAGAGTCAGTTTGAAAAGTCGAGTCAAATCCATCTAAAGGCAGGGTTCTATGGGTTCTAGGCTAATCACTTGCTCTTTGTTAAAAAGAATGAATCTAGTTTCATTGCTCTAAGTGTATGTATTGATAACATCATCTTGTCTAAGAGAGATGTCAAAGGCATTTAGACAACAAGGAAATATGTGCAAGCACTTTGTTACAAAAGACCTTGGAAAAGTGTGATATTTTGTAGATATTAAAGTAGCTCATATTGCATATGCTATCAGCCTATCCCAGTGGGAATAAGTTGGTTCTTGACTTCCCATCGATATTGGCACACTTGGGAGTCCTAACAATAGAAACACCTCTGGAAGCTATATTCCTTAGGGTGATTATTCCTCATCAGACTTGCCAAATAATCAGAGATGCAGGATGATGGTAGGTAAACTTATATATGTTACTATGATTAATCATGACATCATTGCAAATGTGGGATTGGTAAATCGTTACCTTTGACAAATCCAGGCAGTGCCACTGGAATGTTGTATGCCATATCCTTCAACATCTTCAGAGCTATCCCATAAGAGGATTGTATTGTCAAAAGAACGGCCATTATAATATCACAGGCTTCTTTCACTTGGACTATACTAGAAGCCCAATTGACAGGAAATCGACTACCGGATTGTGTACCTTTGTTGGAGGCAATCTGTCACATGGTGTAGCAAAAGGCAGTGTTTTGTTGCTTGGTTCCATCAGAGGTCAAATATAGGGACATGGTCCATACTTCATTTTAAATCATCTGGGACAAAAAATTCCTTTCCTAACATGGCTCAAATCCTTCTACTCCTATGCCTATGTATTGTGCCAATGTGGTTGCTATATTCAATGCCAACAATCCATTTTCCATGAAAGAACCAAGCACATTGAAGTCAATTGCCACTTTGTGCGAGAAACTATACAAGCCAAGATGTGATTGCCACTTGGTGCGAAAGCTATATAGGTGAAGAAGATTTGCACCCCCTAAACAAAATCATAGGAGCAAATTGCTAAGCAATACCAAAACTTTTGAGTAAAAAGGTGTTTTCTACTTTAGTTGGCAAGTTGGGTGTGGTTGATATATACGCCTAGCTTGAAGGGGAGTATTAGAGTGTGTCACATATTTAGTCCCACATTGGGAACTCAGGATTTTTACCGTGTCCATCTTCTACTTATACACACTCTATAAGTGCTCAATATAATCCTAGTTACCATTTGTTAATTGTTTTTGTCTCATGTTGATCGTTAATTTGTAGCTAAAATTCTAATTGCACGGTGCTTCAGGTCAAAATTTGAACTTCTTGAGATACTATACTTATCACAATGTAACATTAATCCTAAAAGATATCAAGCTGGTATGATTTTCTCCACGATATTATAAATCCAAAAGATATATACCAGCACTTCTCTGAAATTTAGTCAAATTATTACAAAGAAGTGGATCTCACTAATGCATAATATTTCTATGAGATATTATACATAACTCCATTGGAGGTCGTCTAAATTCTGAGCTAGGTAAGCGCATTAGCAGTTCAGAGCTAGTACTAAATGAGACATCAAGGAGACTTCCTCTCCCCGACCCCTCACTGACCTGTGGAGGCCCGACACGGACTAGTACTAAATGGAAAATATTAGGACAAGCATTTGAAAAAATATCACAAAAATTTATTAAAAATTTACAAACACGGGTTTGGTTTTACATACCGGATCTACTTGTGACATGAAGTGCCTATGAACTATAGCTGCAGATACGGCCTGAAAGGCAAGTAAAGATGTTAGGACCATTTGATATGAGGAAGTTATGAGAGTATGATAACTTACAGTGATTCTGAAAAATAAAAAGTATAAAAGATGAATTTTCATTTGCATTTGGATAACCATTATAGTGGGTCTGTGTATTATTAAAAGAAATATTATTCTGGTAAGAGAACATATCAAGTTCCAGTAATCATCCCGAACTAAAACCACAATACAGCTATGATATTAAGGAACAGGACCATATGTGATACAAATCACATTTTACATCTAGGCAGGGAACAGAGATACAAAAATGGTGAGTTCAAAGTTAATACATTCCCTGTATTTAAAATCAGAAGAGCCACTGCTGCAAGAATGTGACCAACGGTGAATTGGTGATAAGATCAAGACACCAAGGCCACCAACAGGTCGTACCGGCTAAAACCCTATTTGAGAAAATTTCCAGGGATTTTCTGGTAGGTACTTGCCTAATTGGTTTATATCAATTACAGTAATTATGGTATGTGATAGTGTATGTCCCACCTCCTTCAAGTTTTGTATCTGCAAAATCAACCATATGCTTGTCTTTTACTAGTTAAAAAGATTAGTTTAGCAGACATTTTGTTGATAGTAACAAGCATCATTAACAAAAGAAAAAAAAATTGTAAATAGCATTGTAATATATAGATATTATGCAAAACCAACAAGTAACAAGTACTCTATTTCATTAAAAATCGCTGCCACTTGGTAGATAATAGTCATCTACAAGATAGGGTAGGATGTCAGTGAAAACGGGGAAGTGAACTGGTAGTGGCGATAGCAAGGACAATGATGAGAGTGGAGTGATTGTGGTCCGTGATAGGGAAGTGGACTGAATGGCGATGGAGACAGTGGTGAGGGTGGCAGAAGTGAGGCAATGATCGGGGACGGGTAATGTTAAAATGAGGGGTGTAGTGGTGTTGTGGCAGCAATGTGCAATGGCAACACCCTGCCGTAGTGGTAGCAAAACGCACGCGATGGGGGGTATGTTTCGAATTTTACAATGCCAAAGGAGGCATGCAAATTGGAGTGTGTCTTACAGGGAGTGTGCATTGCGGAATGAAGTGCCACCTTCAAAAGAATGGTATAGACATGTAACACCGGGTATAGGATGGGTGTCTTATGTATTTTCCCTTGTTTGCTTCCCCCACATGTTTTTTATGTGTAACATGTTTTGCATGTTTATTGAATCATTAGGAAAGAATAAGACGGAGAGAAACTAAGATGAGCAATTCACTATCATATGATTAGAATGCTACTTTTATGTTAGCATCAAGCAGAGTGGCTATGGAATCCATAGTGATGACCGCTATTCTAGTTGTACATCACATATTCACGAAGGCCAAAAGCAATAGAGCATTTTCTTTACAACTGAATAGTAGTAATTTGGAGTTTACAATTATCTTGGATCCCAAATTTACCCAATGCCAAAGCACATTAGGCATCAAAACTAGTCGACTTTTACGGGTAGAGTTGGCAAAACAAGACCATGCCCAGTCCAATTAAAGTGGATTTGGGTCTTAGGTTTTAAACTTGAAGAACCTGCATTTTTTTGGGATGAGGAGATGTCTTCTTACTTGTCTTCTGAAAATTACTTCAAAAACATGACAAATAGGAGCAGATAAACCTAGACTTATCAGCCATCGAGTAAAAGTCCTATCTTCTTGGGATATAATGATAAGTTCCTATGGCTGAATTTATTTTCAGTGAGTGGCCTTGCAGTTGGCATTTGTCTCCTGGACTGGATATACTAAGCAGCTGAGTTGACCCTTATGTCAAGACTATGGCAAATGTCATCTCATCATCATCATCATCATCTAAGCCTCAATCTCAACCATATTGGAGTCGGCCACCTGGATTCTTCTTTTCATATCTATTATGGATCATATTAGTATCAATTAGTAAAGATTCAATGTCTCTCCTTTTAGGCTCTTGTTAAATTAATTAGGCCTAACTTTTCTTTTAATTGTGTCCGACTCGCTAGCATTGCTTCGGACTGGTGAGATTGTCAGTTTTGTTGTACATGTCCATACCATCTCAAGCGACCTTTATGTAACTTGCCCTTGATACTTGTCGTTGACCTCACTATGTTCCTTAAATAGTCATTTCTAGAGTGATCTTTCCTTATCTTCCCACACATCCATCTCAGCATATGCGTTCTGGCCATATTGATCATGTTGAGACCTTGTTTCTTTAGCACCCAGCTTTTACTCCCATTTTCCAATATCGCATGGTTGACCGTATTATTGTTCTATTAAATTACTTTTCAATCAGGTTATCTTATGATCACATACTAATCCAGTTGCGATCCTCCATATCAACATTCATTTTGTGATCATGTGAATTATATTATCTTGAACATTACCATCCATTTTAATTATAGAACCCCAAGTAAGGAAACTTGGCACATTTTGGTATATCCACTCTATCCAACTTGTCACCACTATGAACAATTCTAGACTGGCTAAAACAGAAACGCATATACTATGGTAAGTGTCTTCTCATTGAAAAAAATATGAGATCCGGCAACCAGCCATCACTTTCTAATGGCCAACCATGTCTACTCTATATTTATTTTAAAGTCCAACCAATTGGGTGTAGGTTTTGCTTCCTCCCTGAATAAATTTGCTTTATCTCATTTCATTGAAAAGCAATGGAAGTATGAATTATTACTGTGTGTGGAGTTCCTGCCCTATAGTTCTTTTTTTCGGCAAAGGAATAAAGACATGGGCTTTCAATATCAGTTAATGGAATGAGGCTGCTATATCCTTCAGTTGTAAACCACCGCAGATCGTTTTGGATTCATGATAACGGCTTCATAAACACCTGAGAGTGTGAACTACAAGATTTTTCCGAGTGGGGTTTATCATTTATCCTATCTACCAATGGTAGCTTCCAGGGGTCATGTAATTCAAACAAGGCCACACTTGAAACTGTCACAAAACCATTTCGCATCTTATTTGAAGCATACTTTCGAGAAACCAAGGAAACAGGTAAGAGAACAAAAGATGCTCGAAGAAACGGCGATAGATTGCGTTGGCCTATGATTATAATCATACCATCATCTCGGTCTGAGTAAGGTAAGTATGGCCATCAGGATCGCGGGAGAGATGAACTTTCTGTCCTATCATTTCGCCGGCATCCATCCACTCCTTACTCACGTCAGCGTCCATCCACATTGCTTGCATGTCTTCCGGATCCACGCAATCGTCCCAGTACTTGAAGCATGGCGGAGGAGGGACGGAGGCCATCCTTCCTTTTCACGCCGGAGACGTTCTGCCGCCACCGCCCGTGAGAGAAATCAAGATGATCGATGGGATATCGATCAATGAGGCAGCATGTATGTCGTGGGCGAATTGGATGGCAGGCGATCGATGGAGGGGACTGCCTCTTCTACGTCCTCGTCGGCTCCGTGGGGCAGTTGCGGCGGACCCACTGCTACCTCAAATTCGAATGAGCGGAGATGTGAATGGAATGTGACAGACCGGATCCTGGAATGGAAGTGGCGCTCTTTCCCTTCGTGGGTTGGTTAGTTGTTGCGAAGTCTGTGTCAGATTTGGCGCGGAAGAGCATGTTATGGTGTGGTGCATTTGTTCCTGGACTCCAGCGAGGTCCAGTGCGCGGTTACGGCCTCTGGTGCTTCGACTGTGCTAACCCGTCTCCATTACACATGGCGTTCGTCATCATTGCGAGCTTTTGCCGAACGAACAAGAATGAATACCCCTGTGCGATCACGTCGGTGAGTCAGGAGTACCGATTCCCCTGTGGCTAGACCCGGACGGAAGGAACCCAAACGCAGAGCAGTCGATCTCAGAAAGGGACGGAGCCCTTGCTCAAAACATGATAGTGTCATACTTGCCTCCTTAATTGCTAATATAAGATTATTATCAAAGTCATTAGCATCATCTTTTTTGTCCTATAATAAGTTTTTTGTTTTTTGTCGTAATCATCCTCGATAATTAGATTACTGTAAAGGGTAGAAAATACAACATCGATATATTCTTGCTCAAGAGCTTACCGTGGCAAGCCGTGAGACATGTCTCCCTTTCGTGATTGTTAAACTTGATTTGGAGAAATCTTAAGATAATGTTGACGACCCTTTCTTTTTTATTGCTACTAAGGCTTTGGCTTCCCACCTTAATTTATAGATTTCATGGTATGGAGCATGCATCACAACTATTTGTCACTTTTATAAATGGTTGTCCTCGGTATTACTCGAAAGATATAGATGTTCTTAATCAAGATGATTTGTTATCCCCCAACTAATCCATTATAATTAAGTACTTCTTTGTTGTATGCTTAACCTTGGATGTGTAAATAATCGCATCTCATATATCGACCTTGAGACACCAAACCTAGCTTAGGGAGGTATTTGAATTACCTAACTAATTGTGTTTTTATCTTTGGTTAGCTATAAAATCATTATTATAAACATGTTATAACATGTTGTAAAGTTGAGTCGCCTTGATGTGTGTGATTGTATGCTTACTTAGGGTTTGACAAGGCAAAATGTTGATTTAAGTTAAATTAGGATTTTGGGGCGGGTCAATTATTTCAATTATGACCAGATGTTATGATGATTAAATATTGTGGTACAATACATCCATGAGAAATGAGCATAGATTATGGTTAGTTTGAATAATTGGAAAGAAGTTAGAACCTCTAGAAGTGGGATGAAAGCAGCTTTGGGGTTGATTGTGGAAACATGGCTAAGTTTGGCCTGGCTGGGGCCAAAGGTCGGTTGACCTTGACACAAGTGGACTGACCTTTGGGGCAAGCCAACTTCTTAAGGTCGAATGACCTCCTTGTTGCCCTTGGATAGGTTCGGGATTATTTAAAATATAAATTTATAAAGTTGGAAAAATGCAAATCACTTAACCGCCTCTAATGATCGATAAGGAACAAATACAACCCTAAGCACCTCAAATCACAAATGCCACCAATAAAGCTCGTATTTGAAAGAGGGGAAGGAAATTAAGGTTGTCATAGTGGAATTTTCCTTTTTTTTTAATCTGAGGTTTGTTACATATTTAAGGTTCAACTTTGGTAAGTGATGCTTCTAACCATTGATTCTTAAATATTTTAGTAGATTACATACTTGTGCATGTTTCCTCCTAAATCTTTGCCCTGGCCCTAATTTCATTCATTTTTTTCTTTTCTTGTATGATATGGATCTGTAGAGGTAAACTTGAAGGTGGGTTTTGGAATTGATGAAGTTTGGAGAAAGATTTAATTAGGTGGATCTTAATTCACCCTCTTATATAATTTTTTTTATTATATTAATGCTATCATGGATAGGTAAATGCATTTAAAGCTTGATTACATCAACTAAATGTCAAGGTTGGATTTTGGCAATCTTAGGATTTTATGTGGCATTTTGGGATAGTGTGGGGTATATAATCTCTACATGTCTAAACTCGCATATCAATTATTATTACATGCTTTAATCATTATTAGCAGAATTAAATGTATGAAATTTAATTTATGATGAAATGTTTTGTTTGATGGAAATACTGGTAAAATTGGCTTAATATATCATTCTAACTAGAGTGTATGTATTAGTGGTTGAAATATAAATTTCATTCAATCTTTAAAATTGCTTTTATTATTCTAACCATGTTATGTACTCATCCGGATGTCTCATATGCCTTGAGTATGACTAGTAAGTATCAGTCGCATCCCAATGAAAGTCACTAGACTACCATAAAGAATATCCTTAAGTACTAGAGAACAATTAAGGATCAATTTCTTATCTATGGTGGTGACGAAAAGCTGGTAGTAAAAGGTTACATCGATGCTAGCTTCCAAATTAATAAAGATGACTATAGATCTCAATCTGGATTTGTATTTTATCTTAATAGTGGAGCTGTAAGATGCTAGAGTTCTAAGAAAGAGACAATTATTGATTCTACAACAGAGGTCGAGTACATTGTTGCATCTAATGTAGAAAAGGAAGCTATCTGGGTCGAGAAGTTCATTTCTAAACTTGGGGTGGTTCCAAGCTTTAGCGGCGTAGTAGAGTTGTACTGTGACAAAAATGGAGCTATTGCATGAGCTAAGGAACACAGATCATATCAGCGTTCCAAGCACATATTACGATAGTTCCATCTCATATGAGAGATCGTACAGCGAGGAGATGTGAAGATTTATATAGTATCAATTGAAAGCAATGTTGTTGACCTACTGACAAAATCACTATCACAACAGAAGCATGATGGGCATGTAAGGTCACTTGGGATGCAATTCATGGGTGATTGGCTCTAAGTGCAAGTGGGAGTCTGTCAGTATGTATGCCTAGAGTCACTCATATGATGATTTTAGTGGCATATCTTACAATGTATTTGATTAATATAAAGGTATTTTCGTCTATATGTTTTTTTCAATTATGAGATGATGATATAACATGATACATGTCTAGATAATTATATTACTTGATGACATATGTATTTAGGTTGAGGACCTAAAATGAGATTATGTATGATAAGAGTATTTAGATTCTAGAATATGTCCCTAGTCAGGTATTGTTGTGGAACCTAATAGACAATAATAATACATAAGACTAGAGTGTGTGTTGGTTGAGGACAGAATCTCATTAATAATGATATGTGATATCAAACCAAACACATGAATACTTGTTAGAGAACAATGTACCAGATAGGCCCACCCTGAGAAGTGATGTTTGGATAATGTCATAATCACATCTCAATGTGATAGTTGTGGTTGTGATTCGTAGACCTGAAGTCACTACACTCATCACATATTGTTTGATGTATTTTAACATCATACAATGTGACATTGAATAAGGGTTGCCATAACATTAATGATTGGGTATGTTGTGACACATGAGAGTTGATTGTGAGTGATGTAGATGGGACGTGTCCCTCCTAATGGAGTTTATATCCTAGCCACTTGATAAGTGAGACTGAGAAAATGTATGGTCATACTCATGTGAGGCAGTATATGATATTGAGCTCATATGCATCTATACAGTCTACTCTGGTTCAAGGAACATGGATTCAATGATTAAGAGGATGATGACTCCATGCCTCAAGTTCAATCTAGATATTATAGAGAAAGGAATTATTCAATCATAGTAGCATTGATCACAAATCTAGGTTAAAGTTGTTCTCCAACTTTACAATTACTTAACAATGATGTGTTACTAGATATTGCTCATCGATATGGACATTCATTGCAAAACGTAACTTGGGTCATATATATTCACACACATAGGATACAACTGGAATAGGAGTTTAATCACGAATAAGGTTTAACTTGGTTAGCAAAGTGTTTAGGTAACCAAATTAAACAACATTGGTATATGAATTAAACGGCTGGAGTATCCAGTTGACTAACTGGTGTGCTAGTTAATTGACTGGAGAGTTCAGTCCACCAACTGAGATGTACCGACATGGTCGATGGAAACAGTCAGTCGACTGATTTGAATGTCTAATTCAATAAGTAGACATATTTTGAATTGGATTGTCAAAATAAACCAATTGACCATGTGGAACATCCAATCGACCGACTAATCAAGCAATGACATTGACATAATGACATGCATTAATCATCGCATAGAAAGCCAATACTTTTGCAAATAGGAAAGTATTCCAATCGACTGACTAGAGTACCAGTCGACCAACTAGAGAGTCCAGTCGAATGACTATAGATTGGTAGCAATAAATCACGAAAATCTGTCTCTTTGACTCCCAATTGATCTAGAAATCTTAACCCTAACCCTTTTATAGATAGTGTTAGTATGTATGCCATGAGAGACAATCATGGGATGATTGGTGGGATACATTAAGATTGATTTGATAAACATCAAAGGCAAGCTTCCAATTCTTTCTGGTTCAGTCATATGAGATAGTGATAGAACAGATTGAATGTCTAGAGAATGACAGCACTCAATGACGTATGCTTTCAGATTGAGGACCTGAACGATGAGATCATACAGATGCTAAGAGTTTGTACATTCTTGCTATGTCCCTAGTCGGATGTCATTGTTGAAGGTAGATAGACATCAATGACACACAAGACTAGATTGTGGTGTTGGTTGATGACAGAATCTCATTAGTCATGATATAGAGATATCAAACCAAACACATAGGTACTTGTTAGAGAACAAGTGTACCGGACAGACCCACTGTGAGCTTGACACATGGAACCATGACATGGTAGTCACGGTTAGTAATCACAGTGATGGTGGTGAGTGTGATTCTTTGACCTGAAATCACTACACTCAACACATGTCGTTGGGCACACTTTGACATCATCAAACGCAGTCCTGAAACATGGGTTGTTATAAAGGTGATGATTGGGTGGCTTTGACACATGGGGCTTTTGAGGGGTGAGTGATAGATATGGGATTTGTCCCTCCTGAGGGAGTTTGATATCCAAGGCCACTTGATGAGTAGGATTGAGATAGGCGTGCGCACACATGTGTGAATCAGTATGTGATATTGATGTCATACATATCTCCTTCAATCTACTCTGAGATCAAGAAAGTGAATGAACGTTGACAGGATGACTGTTCCATGCCTTGAGTTCATTTGGGATATCAGTGACAAAGGAATTATACATTCACTGTAACACCATTCACGGATTGTAAGATGAAAGTTGTTCTCCAACTTTCTACTTTCACTTGGGTAGAAATGATGTGTGACTAGGCACCGCTCTTTGCTTGTGAAGTCATAAGTGTTATGTACTTTCACTGCCAACGTGAAATGGACCTGCAGGGTCACACACATAGGATTTAACCTGGAAGAGGAGTTTTGTCCACAAGCAATGTTTAGATTGATTACTAAAGGAGTTTAGTAGTTCAATTAAACAATCAATCAGTTGATAGCTCAATATCATAATGTTCAAGGTGTTGGACGCATTGATTGGAGTATCGGATTGATTGAAATCGCAACTGACTGATTTTTCCCAACATGTGCTCCCAACCGATCGGCTCAAGTGTTGAACCGGTCGGCTGAGGTGCTGAACCGGTCAGCTGGAGTGTACAACTGATCGGCTCATGACCAGGTTGAAACGACCGGTTCAAGGGTTGAACCGACCGACTCAACTGGTGTAACTGACCGATTGGGAAAGTCATGTCGGCAAGAATTTTCCTATGGTTTCAAATTGCCTAATTCGATTGGGAATATAATTGGTATTCGATACCAATTGGGAAAGAAACAAGGAAAGTGTTTTTTGAGCCGGATTAGGACCATGAACTGATCGGTTCAGGGCACCAACCGATCGGTTGGAGTGCCCCAAACGCTCGGCTCAGGTCCAACTGATCGGCTCAATGGCCGAACTGATCAGTTCAGTTATGAACCGATCATTTCAGGTTGCGAACCGGTTGCTTTTTGTGGAAAATCTCGAACCCTTCTACTCCTGCGTTTAGTCCCGTATTGCCTGGGATAGAGAATCTTGTCCCATGACCCTCCTATATATAGGGGTATTGGGGGGCTTCTCAGACAACAGCTCAGTGCAACCAGTTGCTCTGCAAGTTGTCGTTCTCTCTGGTTTTGGTAACCAAGAGAGAGCCCGAGCAAGTGCTTCCCGCAAAAGGGAGGTGCAACAAGGGAAGGACAACTGCAGTTGCAATTTGAGGCAGGAGAGCATGTTGGCGACTAGTACGTCAACAAGAGGGTGTGACTCCTTCCACTTCCTTGTGGGATAAGGAGTGTGGAGTTCCAGGTGGTCCGTGTGGACTACTACAGAGACGGGAGGACACTGCCGCTCAGGAGGACAACTGTCATCCCACAGTCCGGTACGAGGAGGAGTCGTTAGTCCCGGTGCGACCAGGAGCTGCACAGACGCCGTCCAAGACCGGAGTTGAAGACCGTGCATTGCGCGAGGTATTGTCGCTGAGCAAGCCTCGGGACAAGGTATGATTCCACAAACCATCCTTTCCTATTATATAGACGTTGACGCGTTTCCTCGGTCTGGGTTTGGGGAGAAAATTTTTGTTTCCGCTGCCTTATTTGCCTCCCCTAAAACCCAACAGTGGTATCAGAGCCACGTCAACTGCTCTATATTTTAGGAATATCGATATGATCAATTTTGGTTTGTCGCCCTTATTCATTGCATACGATGTGAATAATATCGGCTTTATGCATGTCCAATCCTAAATCCACAAATCCCAAATTACATATATGATATGTATTATTAATGCACTCGATACGCGTCGCCCTTAAACGAGTTTTGTGGTGGATGTGTGTAGCGTGATTATGGACTATAAACCCCTATCTGTGTGGTTGCTTACATCTCGGTCACCGATCTTCCCTCTCTTATTCCTGATGTAACTCGAAATAATTCGAGATTCTTTCCTACCTTTGCTCCCCCCGAATGTAACTCGGGGTTTTCCTTTTAAGCAATGTAATAAATAGGATAGATTTTTTATTTCCTGTTATGTCGAAGACCGGCAGACATCAAGACGACAGCTGAAATGATCGATTCAAGGCGTGAACCGATCGGTTGACGTTCCAGACTGTCGGTTCAAGGAGTGAACCGATCGGTTTATGACCGGTTCGAGGAGCGAGACGAGCGGGTGGCGGACATGACGGGATGCACGACGACCAGGTGAACCGATCAGTTGGAGGAGCCAACCGATCGGTTGGTGGCACCCAGACGACCAGCTGGAGAGTACAGATTATTCATGTGATGAGTTGATCAACTCGGATGGCAAGGCACAGATTTCATCTTGTACAGGTTGCATGTGATGTAGACCTAGATGACCGTGATTCCTCTTGGCTCGAGGAATCACATTAGGATGGCCATAATCATCGCTTTTTATCGTTTGTGCATGTTTTCTGTGGGATATAGCATGTATATGATACGTACTATGTATTGTGGTGATTGGATATGTATATGTATATAAAAACTAAATCCCTCATTAAAATATTAAGTCTTATATGCCTTCCAAATGTGACACACGTGAAAAGCTTGATCGGCCAAGTGTGGGCATGCCCTAGCGTGGTGCACCGTCTATCTCGTGGAAGCGTGAAGGATGAATGTGTGGGTCTGCCCTAGCAGGGTGCATATTCATCGTGTTTGCTTTGGGTTAGACTTAACTGGTGATTCTTAGAGCGTCTAGGCCCAGAGGCAAGGAATGTTCATGGCAAGGTGTTGTGCATGTTCATTCAACAAGAGTTGCATATGATGCAATTGGCAAAAGTTGCCTACCTGAGAGATCTAAGTTGTGGGCGATCAGACCTAGCTGACTCATGACTTAGAGGATTTTAGGATCTTGCCCACTAGAAGGTTGTACGCTGCAATCTTATGAATTAATGGTGATGGCTATCAATTTGAACTAAAATAGTGGGAGCGATAATCAATTAAAGGCCTAATTATATCATCAGTTTTTCAAATCAATCAAATAAGTCAAAAATGAGTTTTGAACTAAAATTGCATATTTCCTTTTGTAGTTCAAATGACAAAAAACAACAACAACTTTTCTTTGCGATCGGTCCTTGACAAGGACAAGCTAAATGGGACAAACTTCCACGACTGGTATCGGACATTGAGAATTGTTCTCACTCAAGAGCATAAGCTCTATGTCCTAGATACTCCAATTCTAGAGGAACCCGCTCCTAATGCACCAAGGGAAGAAAGGGATGCTTACAAGAAGCATGCTGATGATGCCATTGATGCTAAGTGCTTGATGCTATGTTCAATGAACCATGAGTTGCAGAGACAACATGAGAACATGGGTGTCATAGAGATGATTCAGCATCTCAGGAACATGTATGAAGATCAGGAACGGCAAGAGAGGTACAATGTTTATAGGGCGTTGTTTAAGTGCGTCGTGACAGAAGGAGATCCAGTTGGTCCTCACACACTCAAGATGATTGGGTATGTGGAGAACCTGCAGAGACTGGGATTTCCACTGAGCCAAGAGTTGGCTACTGACGTGATACTGCAATCGTTGCCAGAATCTTACAGTCAGTTTGTGATGAACTACAACATGAACAACTTTGATAGGCCACTGTCAGAGTTGTTGGGCATGTTGAGGACAGCCGAGTTACAGATGAAGAAGGACAAGCCTAAGTCTGTGATGGTGATCACGAGCAAGAAAGGCAAGTCCAAGCGCAAGGGCAAGGGCAAGGGCAAAGCTAAGAAAGGTTCTGAAGCTAGCCAGGAGTCCAAGCCATCTTCAGCTCTCAAGGCCAAGGGAGGCGTGACCAAGAAAGGAAATTGCCACCATTGTCAAAAGTCGGGACATTGGAAAAGGAATTGTCCTCTCTATCTGGAAGAACAAAAGAAGAAGGAGGTGACTGAAGCCTCTACTTGAAGGTGTCATGAAAGTAAACTTGTAACACTTTTTGAGGTATATGATACCAAGATGTAAAGTGTAAAGCACTCATAATTGGGGCAAGTGTTGCCGCCATAGATAGGAGTACTTTAGTTTATTTTCAGCCTACAAGGCATGTAATACAGTTATGAACTGCTATTTCATATTTGCCAATAGATAGAAACACTTTATTGTTGCATATTGTATGACAATGATTGCAATTAATAAAGTTGAGTTTTCAATCTTAAAGGATATGATCTTTGTGGAAATGCCTTGTTTATCTTATGATATTTGATATGTATAAGATAAAATGATACCTAAAAGTTATAGATAACTCAAACAATGAAATTAGCATCAATCATGAGAAATTCATTTCTAGTTTCGATGTGATGGATAAATCTAGACTCTTTTGGTTGGAGAACCAGTAAGAGAAATGAATATCTTGGACATGATTAATCAATCTTCACTAATGGTAGTGGGAGAATGATTATCCAATTAGGTATAATACATGTGATGTATTTACATAACTATTGGAGCGAATGCTAATACTTCAAACGGTGTTTAGAGAAATACCAATATGAATATCTTGAAGTGTTCAAGATTATCATAGATGAAGTACAAATTTGGTAAAGTGTTAATTCTTGATGAGATAAATGAATGAAATACTTGGACCAAATGTTTGAGATCCTTTTGAGTGATTATGATAGTGTATCATAGTCAACTCATGATTAAGTCATGGTGATGTCTAAATCAAGAAAGAATCATACTCTAAGGAGTTAGAGAATGATTATCAAATAACTGAATTCTTCTTAATAAAAGAATATTCCATACTAATAAAGGACATTTAGAATCACAAGGAGTTGTGAGTTCATATATCCTTGACAGATACACCTCAATTATCTATGTGATGAGTTGTTCATATGTCGAGTCAACTATCTAGATGAATATGAGGAATCAGATTTTGAGTTAAGGTATAAATTAACCAATTCATCCTAAATGACATCCATGTGAATCATAAGGTATGACCTTGATGGTAACACTCATTGGATGAAATCCATAAGTGCAAATGAATCTTAAGTGTTGAGATACATGGATAACATTTTGAGAAGTATGATGCTTGTTGATTGCAACTTAATGACTAAGACATTTGGCATATGGATACTAAAACCGCATTCCTGTGAGGAATAAAACCAGGATGTGTACGTGACACAACCTATAAGGTTTATGAATCCAACAATGCAAATGAAGTCTATAAGTTACAATGGACTAATCAATGTGATTGATTGAGTACAAGCAACTCAGAATTGGGTCTTTACTTTGATGATATAGCCAAAGGGTTTGACTGATATGTCAAAGTTAAAGAAGGATCTGTGATTTAGTGGGAGCGTGTTCACATTCCACATGATGTGAAATGGAAATGTTCTAAAATGGAAATCCAAAAGTGGAAATTATCTTTAGGGAAGATAGAGATGTTTTCCTACATGATAGGAATAGAGATCTATAGAGATAGTTCTCAGAAAATCTCTTGACCTGGAAAGAGAAAGCATACATTGGGAATCTGTACTGAAGTGTTCAATATGCACAGATTCAGCGGGAGAAAACTTGTCCATGCTACATGGAGTTAGTATCCCAAGGCCAAGTGTCCAATTCTTATGAAGAATGGGAACACTAAGAATAGATATGGATCTATCATGTATGTAATCATCCCATTGTCTTGCATGTATGACATGGCAAGAATAAAATGCATTCATCATCTTGTATGTAGGACATGGCAATATGATGTGCTCATTCTGATAACTTGTATGTAGGACATGACGAGTGGATGTCTGTCTACTTCCAGTAAGGGTTACTGGAATACCATAAGAACTTGATAAGTACTTGGGAAGTACTAGTTCTATGGATATAAGGAAGAGTTCGATGTAAAGAGTTACATTGATGCGAACTTCCGAAAGGACAGAAAATTAATCGCAATTTATATATAAGATGTATAAAAGTGAAAGTTTGTTGATAATTGGAAGTGTTCCAATAAAACCATTTAAAAAGGGAAATGCCGAGTATCTCTCTGTTAGTGAACATCAGTGGATACTATATGGATCTGAAAGTTCATGAGATGATTTTATATTCCACTCATTGATGATAAGTCTGGAATCCTTGATCATGCAATGTGGCTAAAGGTTAGCAATGGAATACTAGATGGCATATTACGGAAACTCCATCTCATACGTGTGACGTACAACGAAGAGATGAGAGACATGCAATTTATACAGACTTTGGCAAGGTGTTGCCATTACTCACTATGTTGGCACTAGAGCACAGTAACATGTGGGACATGTTTGAATATCACTATGAATATGATTCAAGAGTGATTTGCTCGCAGTGCAAGTGGGAGTCTATTAGTGTGTATGCCGTGAGAGCCAATCATGGGATTATTGGTGGGATACATTAAGATTGATTTGATAAACATCAAAGGCAAGCTTCCAATTCTTTCTGGTTCAGTCATATGAGATAGTGATAGAACAGATTGAATATCTAGAGAATGACAGTACTCAATGACATATGCTTTCAGGTTGAGGACCTGAACGATGAGATCATACGGATGCTAAGAGTTTGTACATTCTTGTTATGTCCCTAGTCATATGTCATTGTGGAAGGTAGATAGACAACAATGACACACAAGAATAGATTGTGGTGTTGGTTGATGACAGAATCTCATTAGTCATGATATAGAGATATCAAACCAAACACATAGGTACTTGTTAGAGAACAAGTGTACCGGACAGACCCACCGTGAGTTTGACACATGGAACCATGACATGGTAGTCACAGTCAGTACTCACAGTGATGGTGGTGAGTGTGATTCTTTGACCTGAAATCACTACACTCAACACATGTCGTTGGGCACACTTTGACATCATCAAACGCAGTCCTGAAACATGGGTTGTTATAAAGGTGATGATTGGGTGGCTTTGACACATGGGGCTTTTGAGGGGTGAGTGATAGATATGGGATTTGTCCCTCCTGAGGGAGTTTGATATCCAAGGCCACTTGATGAGTAGGATTGAGATAGGTGTGCACACACATGTGTGAATCAGTATGTGATATTTATGTCATACATATCTCATTCAATCTACTCTGAGATCAAGAAAGTGAATGAACGTTAACAGGATGACTGTTCCATGCCTTGAGTTCATTCGGGATATCAGTGACAAAGGAATTATACATTCACTGTAGCACGATTCATGAATTGTAGGATGAAAGTTGTTCTCCAACTTTCTACTTTCACTTGGGTAGCAATGATGTGTGACTAGGCATCGCTCTTTGCTTGTGAAGTCATAAGTGTTATGGACTTTCACTGCCAACGTGAAATGGACCTGTAGGGTCACACACATAGGATTTAACCTGGAAGAGGAGTTTTGTCCACAAGCAATGTTTAGATTGATTACTAAAGGAGTTTAGTAGTTTAATTAAACACTCAATCAGTTGATAGCTCAATATCATAATGTTCAAGGTGTTGGACGCATTGATTGGAGTATCGGATTGATTGAAATCACAACTGACTAATTTTTCCCAACCTGTGCTCCCAACCGATCGGCTCAAGTGTTGAACCGGTCGGCTGAGGTGCTGAACCGGTCGGCTGGAGTGTCCAACCGATCGGCTCATGACCAGGTTGAAACGACCGGTTCAAGGGTTGAACCGATCGACTCAACTGGTGCAACTGACCGATTGGGAAAGTCATGTCGGCAAGAATTTTCCTTTGGTTTCAAATTGCCTAATTCGATTGGATATATAATTGGTATTCGATACCAATTGGGAAAGAAACAAGGAAAGTGTTTTTTGAGCTGGATTAGGACCATGAACCGATCGGTTCAGGGCACCAACCGATCGGTTGAAGTGCCCCAAACGTTCGGCTCAGGTCCAACTGATCGGCTCAATGGCCGAATCGATCAGTTCAGTTATGAACCGATCATTTCAGGTTGCGAACCGGTTGCTTTTTGTGGAAAATATCGAACCCTTCTACTCCTGCGTTTAGTCCCGTGTTGCCTGGGATAGAGAACTCTGTCCCATGACCCTCCTATATATATAGGGGTAGTGGGGGCTTCTCAGACAACAGCTCAGTGCAACCAGTTGTTCTACAAGTTGTCGTTCTCTCTGGTTTTGGTAACCCAGAGAGAGCCTGAGCAAGTGCTTCCCGCAAAAGGGAGGTGCAGCAAGGAAAGGACAACTACAGTCGCAATTGGAGGCAGGAGAGCGTGTTGGCGACAAGTACGTCAACAGGAGGGTGCGACTCCTTCCACTTCCTTGTGGGACAAGGAGTGTGGAGTTCCAGGTGGTCCGTGTGGACTACTACAGAGGCGGGAGGACACTGCCGCTCAGGAGGACAACTGTCATCCGACAGTCCGATAGGAGGAGGAGGAGTCAGTCCCGGTGCGACTAGGAGCTGCACAGACGCCGTCCAAGACCGGAGTTGAAGACTGCGCATTGCGCGAGGTATTGTCACCGAGCAAGCCTCGAGACAAGGTATGATTCCACAAAACATCCTTTCCTATTATATAGACGTTGACGCGTTTCCTCGGTCTGGGTTTGGGGAGAAAATTTTTGTTTTCGCTTCCTTATCTGCCTCCCTTAAAACCCAACAGTGGTATCAGAGCCACGTCAACTGCTCTATATTTTAGGAATATCGATATGATCAATTTTGGTTTGTCGCCCTTATTCATTGCATACGATGTGAATAATATCGGCTTTATGCATGTCCAATACTAAATCCACAAATCCCAAATTACATATATGATATGTATTATTAATTCACTCGATACGCGTCGCCCTTAAACGAGTTTTGTGGTGGATGTGTGTAGCGTGATTATGGCCTATAAACCCCTATATGTGTGTCGTTGCTTGCATCTCGGTCTGCGCACCGATCTTCCCTCTCTTATTCCTGATGTAACTCGAAATAATTCGAGATTCTTTCCTACCTTTTCTCCCCCGAATGTAACTCGGGGTTTCCCTTTTAAGCAATGTAATAAATAGGATAGATTTTTTATTTCCTGTTATGTCGATGACCGGTGGACATCAAGACGACAGCTGAAATGATCGATTCAAGGCGTGAACTGATTGGTTGACATTTCAGACGGTCGGTTCAAGGAGTGAACCGATCGGTTGATGACCGGTTTGAGGAGCGAGACGAGCGGGTGGCGGACATGACGGGATGCACGACGACCAGGCGAATCGATCAGTTGGAGGATCCAACCGATCGGCTGGTGGCACCCGTACGAACGGCTGGAGAGTACAGATCATTCATGTGATGAGTTGATCAACTCGGATGGCAAGGCACAGATTTCATCTTGTACAGGTTGCATGTGATGTAGACCTATATGACCGTGATTCTTCTTGGCTTAAGGAATCACATTAGGATGGCCATAATCATCGCTTTTTATCGTTTGTGCATGTTTTCTGTGGGATATAGCATGTATATGATACGTACTATGTATTGTGGTGATTGGATATGTATATGTATATAAAAACCAAATCCCTCATTAAAATATTAAGTCTTATATGCCTTCCAAATGGGACACACGTGAAAAGCTTGATCGACCAAGTGTGGGCACGCCCTAGCGTGGTGCACCGTCTATCTCGTGGAAGCGTGAAGGATGAATGTGTGGGTTTGCCCTAGCAGGGTGCATATTCATCGTGTTTGCTTTGGGTTAGACTTAACTGGTGATTCTTAGAGCATCTAGGCACAGAGGCAAGGAATGTTCATGGCAAGGTGTTGTGCATGTTCATTCAACAAGAGTTGCATATGATGCAATTGGAAAAAGTTGCCTACCTGAGAGATCTAAGTTGTGGGCGATCAGCCCTAGCTGACTCATGACTTAGAGGATTTCAGGATCTTGCCCACTAGAAGGTTGTACGCTGCAATCTTCCGAATTGATGGTGAGGGCTATCAATTTGAACTAAAATAGTGGGAGCGATAATCAATTAAAGGCCTAATTATATCGTCAATTTTTCAAATCAATCAAATAAGTCAAAAATGAGTTTTGAACTAAAATTGCATATTTCCTTTTGTAGTTCAAATGGAAACAAACAACAACAACTTTTCTTTGCGATCGGTCCTTGACAAGGACAAGCTAAATGGGACAAACTTCCACGACTGGTATCGGACATTGAGAATTGTTCTCACTCAAGAGCGTAAGCTCTATGTCCTGGATACTCCAATTCCAGAGGAACCCGCTCCTAATGCACCAAGGGCAGAAAGGGATATGCTTACAAGAAGCATGTTGATGATGCCATTGATGCTAAGTGCTTGATGCTATGTTCAATGAACCATGAGTTGCAGAGACAACATGAGAACATGGGTGTCATAGAGATGATTCAACATCTCAGGAACATGTATGAAGATCAGGAACGGCAAGAGAGGTACAATGTTTCTAGGGCACTGTTTAAGTGCGTCATGACAGAAGGAAATCCAGTTGGTCCTCACACACTCAAGATGATTGGGTATGTAGAGAACCTGCAGAGACTGGGATTTCCACTGAGCCAAGAGTTGGCTACTGACGTGATACTGCAATCATTGCCAAAATCTTACAGTCAGTTTGTGATGAACTACAACATGAACAACTTTGATAGGCCACTATCAGAGTTGTTGGGCATGTTGAGGACAGCCGAGTTACAGATGAAGAAGGACAAGCCTAAGTCCGTGATGGTGATCATGAGCAAGAAAGGCAAGTCCAAGTGCAAGGGCAAGGGCAAAGCTAAGAAAGGTTCTGAAGCTAGCCAGGAGTCCAAGCCATCTTCAGCTCTCAAGGCCAAGGGAGGTGTGACTAAGAAAGGAAATTTCCACCATTGTCAAAAGCCGGGACATTGGAAAAGGAATTGTCCTCTCTATATGGAAGAACAAAAGAAGAAGGAGGCGACTGAAGCCTCTACTTGAAGGTGTCATGAAAGTAAACTTGTAACACTTTTTGAGGTATATGATACCAAGATGTAAAGTGTAAAGCACTCATAATTGGGGCAAGTGTTGCCGCCATAGATAGGAGTACTTTAGTTTATTTTCAGCCTATAAGGCATGTAATACAGTTATGAACTGCTATTTCATATTTGCCAATAGATAGAAACACTTTATTTTTGCATATTGTATGACAATGATGGCAATTAATAAAGTTGAGTTTTCAATCTTAAAGGATATGATCTTTGTGGCAATGCCTTGTTTATCTTATGATATTTGATATGCATAAGATAAAATGATGCCTAAAAGTTATAGATAACTCAAACAATGAAATTAGCATCAATCATGAAAAATTCATTTCTAGTTTCCATGTGATGGATAAATCTAGACTCTTTTGGTTGGAGAACCAGTAAGAGACATGAATATCTTGGATATGATTAATCAATCTTCACTAATGGTAGTGGGAGAATGATTATCCAATTAGGTATAATACATGTGATGTATTTACATACCTATTGGAGTGAATGCTAATACTTCAAACGGTGTTTAGAGAAATACCAATATGAATATCTTGAAGTGTTCAAGATTATCATAGATGAAGTACAAATTTGGTAAAGTGTTAATTCTTGATGAGATCAATGAATGAAATACTTGGACCAAATGTTTGAGATAATTTTGAGTGATTATGATAGTGTATCATAGTGAACTCATGATTAAGTCATGGTGATGTCTAAATCAAGAAGGAATCATACTCTAAGGAGTTAGAGAATGATTATCAAATAACTGAATTCTTCTTAATAAAAGAATACCCCATACTAATAAAGGACATTTAGAATCACAAGGAGTTGTGAGTTCATATATCCTTGACAGATACACCTCAATTATCTATGTGGTGAGTTGTTCATATGATGAGTCAACTATCTAGATGAATATGAGGAATCAAATTTTGAGTTAAGGTATAAAACCAATTCATCCTAAATGACATCCATGTGAACCATAATGTATGACCTTGATGGTAGCACTCATTGGATGAAATCCATAAGTGCAAATGAATCTTCACTATTAAAATACATTGATAACATTTTGAGAAGGATGATGCTTGTTGATTGCAACTTAATGACTAAGACATTTGGCATATGGATACTAAAACCGCATTCCTGTGAGGAATAAAACCAGGATGTGTACGTGACACAACCTATAAGGTTTATGAATCCAACAATGCAAATGAAGTTTATAAGTTACAATGGACTAATCAATGTGATTGATTGAGTACAAGCAACTCAGAATTGGGTCTTTACTTTGATGATATAGCCAAAGGGTTTGACTGATATGTCAAAGATAAAGAAGGATCTGTGATTTAGTGGGAGCGTGTTCACATTCCACATGTTGATGTGAAATGGAGATGTTCTAAAATGGAAATTTAAAAGTGGAAATTATCTTTAGGGAAGATAGAGATGTTTTCCTATATGATAGGAATAGAGATCTATAGATATAGTTCTCGGAAAATCTCTTGACCTGGAAAGAGAAAGCATACATTGGCAATCTGTACTGAAGTGTTCAATATGCACAGATTCAGTGGGAGAAAACTTGTCCATGCTACATGGAGTTAGTATCCCAAGGCCAAGTGTCTAATTCTTATGAAGAATGGGAACACTAAGAATAGATATGGATCTATCATGTATGTAATCATCCCATTGTCTTGCATGTATGACATGGCAAGAATAAAATACATTCATCATCTTGTATGTCGGAAATGGCAATATGATGTGCTCATCTTGATAACTCGTATGTAGGACATGACGAGTGGATGTCTGTCTACTTCCAGTAAGGGTTACTGGAATACCATAAGAACTCGATAAGTACTTGGTAAGTACTAGTTCTATGGATATAAGGAAGAGTTTGATGTAAAGAGTTACATTGATGCGAACTTCCGAAAGGACAGAAAATTAATCGCAATATATACATAAGATGTATAAAAGTGAAAGTTTGTTGATAATTGGAAGTGTTCCAATAAAACCATTTAAAAAGGGAAATGCCGAGTATCTCTGTGTTAGTGAACATCAGTGGATACTATATGGATCTGAAAGTTCATGAGATGAACTTATATTCCACTCATTGATGACAAGTCTGGAATCCTTGATCATGCAATGTGGCTAAAGGTTAGCAATGGAATACTAGATGGCATATTACGGAAACTCCATCTCATACGTGTGACGTACAACGAAGAGATGAGAGACATGCAATTTATACTGACTTTGGCAAGGTGTTGCCATTACTCACTATGTTGGCACTAGAGCACAGTAACATGTGGGACATGTTTGAATATCACTATGAATATGATTCAAGAGTGATTGGCTCACAGTGCAAGTGGGAGTCTGTTAGTATGTATGCCCTGAGAGCCAATCATGGGATGATTGGTGGGATACATTAAGATTTATTTGATAAACATCAAAGACAAGCTTCCAATTCTTTCTGGTTCAGTCATATGAGATAGTGATAGAACAA
The DNA here is from genome assembly GCA_963693085.1 of Alisma plantago-aquatica. Classification (NCBI taxonomy): domain Eukaryota; kingdom Viridiplantae; phylum Streptophyta; class Magnoliopsida; order Alismatales; family Alismataceae; genus Alisma; species Alisma plantago-aquatica. The sequence goes on from OY856415.1 coordinate 443,345,514, forward strand.
ATTAATGTCTAGAGAATGACAGTACTCAATGACGTATGCTTTCAGGTTGAGGACCTGAACGATGAGATCATACGGATGCTAAGAGTTTGTACATTCTTGTTATGTCCCTAGTCGGATGTCATTGTGGAAGGTAGATAGACAGCAATGACACACAAGACTAGATTGTGGTGTTGGTTGATGACAGAATCTCATTAGTCATGATATAGAGATATCAAACCTGTAACATCCCTGACCTGGGTTATAACCTAACCCTGGAAGTTTTGCCTAAATATGTAATTATATATTTGTGAATACTCCCTGACATGTAATTAAGTTCCTTAGGAACATATATTTCAATTTTTCTCCTTTATAAACAAAGTTGTAGCATTGTTTTGTAATGCAGGGACCTATGTGCAAATTACCCTGTTAAAGGGGTTAACTTGCAATGTTCACAGGTTAAGATGTTCTTATGATAATAAGACACCATATGAGTGAATATGATGAGGTAAGATGGATTTCCCAAGCTTGGGCATCAAGATGCAGCTTGTGGAATGATCCTTGTGCTTAAAAACCCTAATTTGGAGTAAAGTGCAATTTACCCAAATTCAGGGGTGCAATTTGTAAAATTCACCTTCTAGAACATCTTTTAAAACTCTTGTCATCATTTAGAATAGAAACGGTGAAAGAGATACATCAGTGAAGTAATTAGTTTCAAGAGTGATCTTTGTGGTAAAAATCACCTAAAAGGGGAATGGAGATCTTTCATGTATGTACCCTAGTTGGAAGTTGGCTTTCTTCACCCTTAGATCTTGAGCTTTCATGAGCTTTGCATAAGTTTAGATGAGTTTGGACGTGCCCTTGAGCAAGGAGGGACTTAGATGAAAATTCCATGCTTTAGAGGTCCTTATGGTGTAAAATGGCCTAAAGTATATAAGCCTTTTCCCTTGCAACAAGTGAACGGATCTTTCATTCCCTTCACTTCTTCTCTTCTTTCCCAAACGGATAAGGCAAAGCTATGGAGCTCAGGGAGGCGACCAAGTAGTTCTAAGGTGAGAAGAACCATCTTCAAGCTCGGATTCTTGGGTGAATTCATCTTTTAAGGTTGGTTTTGTGGATAGCTCACTTAGTCTTCTTGTTCTAGCCGACCAATCCTACCTTTTCTTGGAGGAATCACCTCTGACCTAGTTGTGGAGCTCAAGAAACCATTAGAGGCTTGAAGCTTGGAAGCTTGGAGCTCTAGGAACAACGTTCTAAGGTGGGTTTTATAACTCTAAACTCTTTGCTTTATATGCATACACTACTACAGAAATGGCTTATAAAGTCGGTTTTCAAGGTGTCGGTTGTATACAAAAACCGACACATAAACCCTACTATGTCGGTTTTTAACAGAAACCGACATCCAATATGTGAAGGTCGACCAGACACGGGTACCGCTTTCAATAATTGTCGGTTATTTAATAAAAAACTGACACCTAAACTCAACCGCCAAACCCAAAATTCCAGCGAAAAAATTGGCTCCAAAATTTTACATATGTTGTCGGTTCTTTAATAAATAACCGACGACTAAAGGGTATGCGCGAGACAGGAATAGTTGTCGGTTGTCTTTTATTTATGAACCAACGAATATTATGTAGTATAGTTGTCGGTTTTCTTCAAAGAGCCGACACTGTTAGTTTAGTTGTCGGTTTTTTTAGATAACCGACACATATTGTCAACTTAATAGTTTACCAGCGACCGATTTTCCCCTTTCCCTAATTCATTCCCGATCGATTTCCCTAACCTCCTAACCTCCGACAATTTTCTTGCTGCTTTCTGCTGCCGCCGCCGCCCCTCCCTGCCCATCGTCGCCGCTCCCTGTCTGTTGCCCGTGCTCGCCCGTCGTCACCGTCCACCCGCCCGCCCGTCGTCACCGTGTGAGAAGCTGTCGCCACCCGCCCACCCGTCGGCCGCCCTCTCCTCCATCACCGGTAGCATCTTGGACCGTCCGCTCCTCTCCTCGCCTTTCCGCCCTCTCCGACGCTCCTCTCCTCGCCACCGACAGCTTCTAGGACCGGCCGTTGCTCCTCTTTCTTCAAGGTGCCCGCCCTTGCCTGCCTTCTTCTTCTTCCTCTGCTCCTCTTCTCTCAAGCTGCCTGCCCTGCTGCTGGGCATTTTTCTTCTAATTAGTATTTATACTGATTTGTTTCTATTGATTTGTATTTATTATCTACTGGTTTTTATTCATTTATCTACTGATTAGTAATAATGTATTGATTAATAATAATGTACTGTTTTAACTTGTCTAATTCTCATGCTTGTCCTAATTCAATACATTTTTATGCATGTTGAAATAAGATTCAAACCTGTCCATTCTATCATCCTAATTTGATTTGATTATGTGCTTCGAACCCTTGAAACATGTGTGTTAAAGATACATTGATGTTGAATGTCAAAATTAACTCACATGTGGGTTTTCTAAATGATTATGTGAACTCCTAAATCAATATCATATATTATTCTTTGTGCACCCCAATACTTGTGAATCATGTATATGCCATAAGGTGATTAAACGCCTAAATCTTTACTTGAAATATGACCTGGTATGTATGTTGATATATGAAGCTCTAGTTAAAACTTCAAGATTGACCCTGAATCAAATCTTTGATATATGGAATCAAGGTTTAATTATTTACTACTTAGTATTTACTAACAAGCATGATTAATGATGTTACACAAAACTTAGGATATGAATGATGAAACTTAGTATTTTCTCACTAGGATTCTTATAAAGTCCCATTTTGTTCTTCTATAATGTTTTTAAGTAAGATATTAAAGTAGAAAGATGTGGTGGTCAAGTTTTAACAAGATATAACATAGTTGAGTCTAGATTTAACCTATACTCTCACTTTCCTTCGTGATAGGTAGGTGATGAATGAATATTCATTTGAGTTCAGTCGCCATGTTTGGCCCAATTTTGCTCCGATTATACACCTTTATTTCGTTCTTCGTTATATGTACTTACACTTTGTTAATACTAATATTGTGCAGTCTCTGTCTTCCCATAACAATGACTATGAATTGGGCCTCTATGTCAATGTTAACGTTCCCTATTGAAGAACAATTGGACATCATCCTAGATGATCATTCCTTAAACCAATTGGTCATACCCAAACATTGGCGTTTTCTAAAAGGAAGACACTACATGCCTGGTAAAGTGACCCTAACTTTTGGAAATTATTCACATGTAATCGAGGTTGAGTATGATTTGGCGGGAAATCTTGTATCAAAATCCGATTGGCGTGATTGGATTGGAGAGATGTATCTGGTCCGTTGGAATAGGCTTTTTCTCCGTCCAGTTGGCGATAATTCCATCAAAGTTTGGATAACCGACAACAACTGCGAGACCCCCGATCATCTTCTGCGGTATGAGCGCACGGCGTCACATATCAGCTCGTACAAATCTGAATCTGAGGCCCCTGTCAGTTCAGATTCGGCTAAATACAGCGAGGAGCTTCGTGACACAGCTTCATCATCAAAAAGAAGTTACTGATGCATGCGGGACCATGTTGGTGTAGTATTTAGTTGTCTATCTATCTAGACTTGTCTGTATTAATAATTTTTTTAATTATGCGCATGTTTAGGGGTACACCAACCCCTTTGTTTAGTTATTGTTATAACTAAAGTGTGTGTTCCCATGAATGGAACTGTAAGTTGCTACATGAATGCTTATAACTGAAGTGTGTGTTCCCATGAATGTTCCCATTTACATGATTACACTACTATTTTCTCATATTGTCTTGCCTCAAAAAAAATTTCTTATATTGTTTAGTCTATTTTAATACGACATACTTGCTTATATCTTTCTTAATGATGAACTGTAATGCACACATGTGACATGCTTGGAATGTAAATGATGAACTTTTCCCTAAATTGCCAATCATGCTTTAAAAGACATCAATAATCACCCTAACTTGAAGAACTAGGATTTTAGGTATAAGAATGGCAATACGTTATTTGTTGGCCTAGAAACCCGTCCAAGATTTACTCATTAGGAGTATAAATCTTGGATAGTCCCCGGTTTGGGACTGTTCTTGAATACATAATCTCGCTTAGGATGTAAGTGTATAATGTGTATTGGGTTTTCAAGAAAATTTTGGCAGCATTTCCCCGTTTGTTCTCTAAGTACATATGTACTTGGAGAACAGTGGGGAAATGCTGCCAAAATTTTCTTGAAAACCCAATACACATTATACACTTACTAGTGAGATTAGGTGTTTAAGAATGGATAGGTGGTACACATTTATTATATATAATAATGACATAACATGTATTTGTTAACCCTAGACCCTAATCTTGTCCTAATATATACTTGTTTTCTCTTTGATCATAGAATGGATAGATCATGGATGTCCATTCGCAATCGCTGCAGCCCAGAGTTTATTTCTGGTCTTCACCAGTTCATTAAATTTGCCGAGGAACATAGGAAACAACCTGGAGATAGGTTCTATTGTCCATGTAGACATTGCGGTAACAACCTGAAAGTCAACACTGGTGACGAAATCATGACTCATGTCATGTGCAACGGGATTATACAAGGCTATACACAATGGCACTGGCATGGAGAGATTTCAAACCCGAAACGAGTGGATGTCGATAGCAGTGCTTGTGTGGAAGAAGAAATTGCCTACGATGACGTAGATGTGAATGAACCAGTTCCAGTAGACATCGTTGATGCGATGCTGGATAGTTGTGGGGTAGAGCACACCGATCCACCTCCCATTTTTAGAAACATTGTGCATGAGGCTGAGATGCCGTTATACACATGTTGTACTAAGTTTACGAAGCTTAACGCTGTGTTGAAATTGTATAAGTTGAAAGCTAACAATAGATGGAGTGACAAAAGCTTCACGTCATTGCTGTCTTTGTTGAAAGAAATGCTTCCTGAAGGGAACGAGCTGCCAATTTCAACATACCAGGTAAAGAAATTGTTGTGCCCAATGGGAATGGATGCCAAGAAGATACACGCATGCCCTAATGATTGTGTATTATTTCAAAAGGACTATGCAGATTTGAAAGATTGTCCAAAATGTGGTGCGTCACGGTATAAATTGACGACTTCGGGGGAGTCCAAAACTGGTTCTCCTGCCAAGGTGATGTGGTATCTACCTATAATATCACGGTTTCAACGCTTGTTTTCCAATCCGATAGATGCGAAGAATTTGAGGTGGCATGCAGATGTTAAGAAAAATAATGATGGGATCCTACGACATGCGTCTGATTCCCCACAGTGGAAGAAGATTGATGTACTGTACCCTGAATTTGGTGAAGAAGACAGGAATCTAAGACTTGGGCTTTGTATAGACGGGATGAATCCGTACGGGACATTGAGCAGTCAACATAGCACTTGGCCAGTCATGCTTGTTATATACAATCTTCCTCCCTGGCTGTGTATGAAAAATAAGTACGTAATGCTGTCGTTGTTGATATCGGGTCCTAAACAACCTGGAAATGACATTGATGTTTATCTTGAACCTCTGATTGATGACTTAAAGAAACTCTGGGGTGAAGGTGTGATGACCTATGATGCTTCACGAAGAGAGACATTTCGTTTGCATGCTGTGTTGTTTTGCACTATTAATGACTTTCCAGCATATGGGAATTTGTCTGGATATAGTGTCAAAGGAGCTAAAGCGTGTCCTATATGTGAAGAGAACACTGATTCAACAAGACTAAAACATGGTGGTAAGAATGTATATCTCGGTTATCGAAGGTTTCTTCCAAAATTCCATCCGTATCGTAGGAAGCGCAAAGCATTCAATGGATTGAATGAGGAACGCAGTGCACCTAAACCTATACCAGGGGAGGTTGTTTATGACAGAATAAAAGACTTTGTCAATGAATTTGGTAAGAGATCACAATGTACTACACGGAGTGACAATTCTTCATTCAAGAAGAAGTCAATATTTTGGGATCTTCCTTATTGGAGTTCTTTGACAGTCAGACATTGTATCGATGTAATGCACGTTGAGAAAAATGTCTGTGATAGCATCATTGGTACTCTGTTAAATATACCAGGTAAGACTAAAGATGGGATAAAATCCAGACTGGACCTACGTGAAATGGGAATAAGGTCAGAATTAACAGAAATACGTGAAATGGGTAGTAAAAGAACATACTTACCTCCCGCATGTTACACGTTGTCTAGAAAAGAGAAGAAAGCTTTTTGTGAATGCTTGATAAATGTTAAGGTGCCAAATGGTTACTCATCCAAAATCCGTAGATTGGTATCAATGAAAGATCTGAAGTTGATAGGACTTAAATCTCATGATTGTCATACTCTAATGCAACAAATATTGCCTGTGGCAATTCGATCTATATTGCCGAAGCATGTAAGGTTTGCAATCACCAGACTTTGTTTCTTTTTCAACAGTCTATGCAGCAAAGTTATTGACCCTGAGACTCTCGATAATTTGCAAAGAGAAGTGGTTGTTACCCTATGTCAGCTTGAGATGTATTTCCCTCCTTCGTTCTTTGATATCATGGTACATCTTGTTGTCCACTTGACTAGGGAAGTGAAAATCTTGAGCCCGGTTTTCTTGCATTGGATGTATCCCTTTGAACGATACATGAGCGTTTTTAAAGGTGATGTTCGAAACCGTTATCGGCCTGAAGGGAGTATTATTGAAGGTTATGTGGCGAGAGAGGTTATGGATTTCTGCAATGACTTTCTCAGTGGTAATGACACTCCTGATAATGACAAGAATATTGACGAGCTAATTGGCAAAGGAATTTTGGGATCACGTGTGAAAGTAATTAGCCGTGAGCAGTTGGAACAAGCTCACTTGTATATTTTACACAACATGGACGAAGTGAACGTTTATATCGAGGAACATACCAATGTCATCAAAAGACAATATCCTCGAGCCACTACAATGTGGCTTGCCAGAGAGCATAACAAGACTTTTATTAAGTGGTTTGAAGATAAAGTCTTACATCAACTATCTGAAACACCAGATGATATTACTGAAACTATCAAATGCCTCGCCTTTAAACCAAAGTTGACTGTTATATCTTATGAAGGGTATGACATTAATGGATTAACATATTACACAAAGCGCCAAGATGATAAGAGTGTCGTCCAAAACAGTGGGGTCACCCTTCAAGCATCGACTATGTTTTTTGCAAGTGCAAAGGATAAGAGTCCACGTGAAGCTAAAATGTCATATTACGGTGTCATTGAAGAGATATGGGAATTTGACTACATAGATTTCAGAATTCCACTCTTCAAATGTAATTGGGTTGATAACACCAAAGGAGTTATAGTGGATGAATTGGGTTTCACTTTGATGAACTTTGAAAAGATTGGCGAGAAGGTTGAACCATTCATATTGGCATCACAGGCGAAACAAGTATTTTATATCGATGATCCTGCAAATGATAAATGGTCGGTTGTTCTTCAGGGTAAAAGACAGTTCATTGAAGATCCTATAGATGAAGAAGAGTACTATGATAAATATGATGACTCCAGTCCATTCTCAGTTGGGTTGCCAACTCCAGAAAATATTGAAGCTAATGATGACTTATATGTGCGCGGAGATCACAATGAAGGATTGTTAATTGAGAAAAGATCACAATTTTAGAGGTGTGCATGTTTATATTTTTTTATTGAAGCTAAATGTTTACTTTTTTAATATCAATATCATTTTCTGATTTGATGTTTCATTATCTTCTAGTTAATACAAATGCTAAACATTGTGGGAGGGTGCTAAAGAAATATAGGACCAATCTCACCCGAGATTACATACGCGATGCTGAGAGTAGGTTCTTGATCTATTCCAATTCTAGACATTGATCAGTATTTCACTAACTCTACACTAATAATTTTTGTTTGTATTCTCTTTAAAAAATAAATATAGGAAGAAGGCTATGCAGGACGGACATGACATAGCTATGCTGGATATGCAGGATATGTAGGAAGAAGCCCCAATGAAGAGAAGCAGGATACAGATACAATACATAAAGTGCAGCACACACAAGTGGTTCAGATTCATATAACAACATGACAGACTAACACATATATAGTGCATAACAACAGCAACGCCGAATTTATATAGAACACTAACTTAGTACATATATAGTAGACTAAGGTGATGATACCACCTGCTAAAACAGGTTACCGACTACATGTTACGACTGGGAGGTCGTGATTCAGCAACCATATGCATTAGCAGGAGACAAACAGATCACCATATGAGGACAAACATATGGTGATCTATTTGTCCTCCTGCTAATGCATATGGTTGCTGAATCACGACCTCCCAGTCGTAACATGTAGTTGTCGGTAACCTGTTTTACCAGGTGGGATCGTCACCTTATAAGTCCCACTATATATGTACTAAGCTAGTGTTGTATGTAAATTCGACGATGCTGTTGTTATGTACTATATATGTGTTAGTCTGTCATGTTGTATGGACATCGATTGTATTGCTCAGGTATTATATAGTCTCATTAGATAATATGAAATATATCAATCTTATTTATAGCTCATTAATTATATATATACATCAATCTCTTTACAGGTGTTTAAAGCTGACCCCACTACAGGAACGGACTTACCAGATGTACATGCTCCCTATACGATGGGAGAATTAAATGAAGTAAGAGAAAAATGGGCAACAACCATACAAATAGTGGGGATTTTGTAAATGAATTTCTGAATTATAATATGTGTGAATGTTTCTACATGTCTAGATGTTTCTACATGTGTCTGAGTGAAAATGAATGAAAGTTAGGTTACTATATGAATGTTTCTACATGTGTGAATGTGAATGAATGCAACTACAGATTGCTAGCTACATGAATGTTTCTAAATGTGTGAAAATAAAATGGAACTGCAGGTTGTATTGCTAAATGCATGTGTGAATATTTTTATTGTTAAATTTACAGGTTTGTGGCCTGTTGTTGGCTGATATCAATGGATGTCGTAAAACCTGCAGTTCAGTTAACTGAACTGCAGGTTTCTCATCCTGTGACCAGCAACAGCAGGTCTGCAGGTCTGTAAAAAAAAAAAGAATAGGCGTCGGTTATTTGTAAATTACCGACACACAATTATGTAATGTCGGTTTTTTAGATATAACCGGCGCCTATTTCCTATGGCACGAACATATATGGTGTCGGGTTCTTACTACAAACCGACACTGATAGTGCCCAAGCTGGCGCCAATAACAGGCGTCGGTATTTGTAAACAACCGACACATAACGTTACAGTGTCGGTTATTTATATGTCACCGACACATATTCTTTTGGCACGAAGACATATTTCGTCGGTTTTTGGCTTATAAACGACACTGATAGCGCCCAAGATGGCACCCTTTCTGTGGCGCGAAGGTTTTGGGTGTCGGTTTCTTAACTAATAACCGACACCTATAGTCCCCTGATGGCGCGTTTTCGGTCGCGCGCGAAGAGTTTGGGTGTCGGTTCTGGAACCGACGCGTAATGGGTGACCTTTTAGTGTCGCCCACATAGGCGTCGCTCAAAAACCGACACTAAAGGCCTTAAATAACCGACACTAAAGGTAGGTTCTGTAGTAGTGATATTTTGTTCTTGCAATTTAGCAATTAGTTCTTCTTCTACCTCCCTTCTTCCTTGCGCTTTTGCAAGCAAAACGGTGGAATAACCGACCTTAACATAGGTTGAAGATGATGGGCGTGGATTCCTAGGTTACTTTATCAAACAACCTTGGACCCTTTTGGTCCAAACGGTTGCAAACCATTTAAGGTCAAACGGTTTCAAACCGTTTGCTCTCAAACGACCTTGCAAGACCGTTTGGATTGAAACGGTCTCAAGACCATTTGATAGGGTTGACCAAGGGACGACCGTTTGAGGGTCTGTTGGTAATATATTGAATTTCATTCCTGCAAAGAATCAAAGTTTAATTCTTAACCAATTGAGAGTTGAAGGCACTTCAACATCCTAACCCTAATCGGGCTGAAATTGCTGATTTTATATATATATCTTGTTGAGTTTTGGGTTGAAGGACCCAAACGGTCTCAAGACCATTTGGGGGTTCCTCCAAACGGTCTCAAGACCGTTTGAGCACAACCCAAGACCATTTGAAGGTCTAAGGTTGAGATAATTTGATGGGTTGAGGGTCCAATTGCAATAAGTTGATGAATTGATAAAAATGCTGATTTTAGACCTAATTCAAGTTCAACCCTAATCCAACCGACTTGGTTTTTGGTCAAACTTTGGGAAAACGGTCTCAAGACCGTTTGGAGGTCATCCAAACGACCTTAAGACCGTTTGGGCCAAGTTTGAGCCTAATTGGAGGTCAATTGATAGATTCAACCTTGATTTGATTCACCTTGTTGAATATTGATGACCATCCGATTTGAAACCCTGATTGAGATGGACTTAACCCTAATTAGCTTTCAATTGAGGGTTAATTTGGTGTCCAATTGATTGAGGCTCATCCTAATTGACTCAATTTATAAGTGGTTAACATGGCTTTGGCCAATTGAGGGCTTCAACATACTTAACTATAAACAATTATAACTTTTGAACCTTGTTGGAGGTCCAAACGGTTTGAGCCCATTTGGACCAAACAGTCTCAAGACCGTTTGGGCTCAAACGATCTCAAGGTCGTTTGGACCAATCGATCTCAAGGCAATTGATCAAATGGTTTCAAACCGCATTATCTTCAAACGGTTTGAAAGTCAAAACGGTCAACGCACCCAAACGGTCTCAAGACCGTTTGGTGGTTGAAGGTTGAAACTGTTTGAAGGTTTTCAAGGTTATTTATACTTAATCACTTGAAGTTGTTATTGGTTCAATGGTGATCTAACTAAACCCTGATGGTATATTATGACATTAAGGGACTAAGTGATTAATGATTTGACCCATGATGGTGATCATGAGGTAAATTACCAAAATACCCTTGAGGGGTTTAAATTGAGTAATACCTTGTTCTAATCAAACCCTAATCACATGATAGTGATGTTTTGGCTTATGCTAGTCAATGAGGACTTAACCCAACCTGATCTAGAGTGGTGTTATCACCATCTACTAGTAAGAGGAGAGAGAAAGTATCCTAAGAGAGAGAGAAAGTACCCTTTTGTGGTGGAAACACAAGTAAGATACCTTCAATACACATGAATGTGCATGATTAAGGTATGATCCACCTATGTGAAATCATGGAAACCCTAATTATGATGTTTAGTGAATCTTAATCTTATTTAAGAGCTTTAATGATGATGCTTCTCATACATGATGATGTTATGAGTTCAATTCACCATGGAGTGAATAGTAAACCCTAATTCTAGGGTGATGACATGTAATATGAATAGTAAACCCTGATTGATGAAAATTGGGGAACTTGATTCTTCTAAGAGTTTGAAAGTATAACCTCTAGAATGAATTGTTTACTATTATCAGTTGAATTAACCTTGCAGGTTGTCATGAGATGATGATCATATCCAGGTATGGATTATGATACTATATTCATTGAAATCATGTCTTAAGCTTTATGAATATGTGAAATATCCTGATGCACTGTTAGTGACATCTAATGAGATTTATGGGTTGTGAGAGCCACGAGTATCATCAAGGTCATGGTTAACAGATGACTTGTGATGAGATGATTGAGAAATGAGAATTGATGTGAGTTAGACTTGTTACATTTAGTATTCTTTCTTCAGAGCTGCTATGCTAATGTTTATTGTTTGAGAACATATATGATGCTAAAAGAATACTGAAATGTACCTAACTAATCAAGTATAATCATACCATGCAAAGCCCTGATCATATATCCATCATTGTCAGAGACCAAATGATGGTGAAACAGGTTTTCCCAAGGGAACTCCTGGATCACATACTCTTGAGTATGTGGGGGAGATGGATGCGTAAATCCTTACATCCTAGTATAGGAATTGATGTAGATTTATCATAGTCCGTAAATCCTTCACTACAAAACCAAATGGTGAGATGTACCACAAATCTCCCAAAAGAAGACACAAACACCGCATCGGTGAGAGATAAACAAGAAATCTTCCGATGACGAAGAGAGTATAGAACGCCACTGTAACTCTAAAATAGCGAAGGACTAGATTACCCTGGTGAGCTATAACAGCAAAGACACAAGATGTCCTGCAAGCAATCCTCTTACTGACTGAGGAAGGTGAAGGTCATGAGAATCCGGCTCTTTCAATGACATATTATGATACCGAGGCAACTTAACAGTGGTCGGTTGGAGTATGAGTGGTATACCTCATCTCCGCAGGACATAATAATGTTTGAAAAACATAATCAACATCGTAGTATAACTGTTAGAGTTAACTACGAGTTACTTGATTGATGTTATACTGTATAGTGCATATGTTCTTCATATTTCATAGATGTTGAACTCTTGCTTATTACCAAAACTACTGTTGAATACTTTAAAAGCTTTTACTGCTTAAGTTATTCTTTGTTTTTCTTATAAAGCTTCTAGTGGAGAGTTATAACTCTCACTGGGACAATTATTTAAAATTGTCTCACCCCGTAGACTTCAACTTTTTAGGTGGTCATCGAAGACGGAGGAACCGGACTACATGTGACCAATCCCAGCAGCAGCAGCACCAGGAGCAGTAGTAAATCTCAGGTGGAGATTCAGCCTGCTATGTGGTGTAGTTAGAGTCAGTCCTATGTGTCCTCTGTACTCTCAGGTCTTGGAGTTGATGGTTTGAGATTTTGTTACGAATCTTGAGATTTTGAATCATGATGTGTATAATTACTCAAGAAGTAATTTGACAGAGATGTAAACAGTTTAAATCCTTTTCTATGAAAAAGGTTTGTGGTTTCAAGCTCTTATCTCAAAAAGTTTTAATTTCCCGTGATTTTTGTCTTCCGCTGTTAATCGATTGCTTCCGCTTAAGTTTAAATTGTGTTTATATCATGGTTTGGAGATCGGAGCCTGCAAAACCAAACACATAGGTACTTGTTAGAGAATAAGTGTACCAGACAGACCCACCGTGAGTTTGACACATGGAACCATGACATGGTAGTCACAGTCAGTACTCACAGTGATGGTGGTGAGTGTGATTCTTTGACCAGAAATCACTACACTCAACACATGTCATTGGGCACACTTTGACATCATCAAACACAGTCCTGAAACATGGGTTGTTATAATGGTGATGATTGGGTGGCTTTGACACATGGGGCTTTTGAGGGGTGAGTGATAGATATGGGATTTGTCCCTCCTGAGGGAGTTTGATATCCAAGGCCACTTGATGAGTAGGATTGAGATAGGCGTGCGCACACATGTGTGAATCAGTATGTGATATTGATGTCATACATATCTCCTTCAATCTACTCTGAGATCAAGAAAGTGAATGAACATTGACAGGATGACTGTTCCATGCCTTGAGTTCATTCGGGATATCAGTGACAAAGGAATTATACATTCACTGTAACACCATTCACGGATTGTAGGATGAAAGTTGTTCTCCAACTTTCTACTTTCACTTGGGTAGCAATGATGTGTGACTAGGCACCACTCTTTGCTTGTGAGGTCATAAGTGTTATGGACTTTCACTGCCAACGTGAAATGGACTTGCAGGGTCACACACATAGGATTTAACCTGGAAGAGGAGTTTTGTCCACAAGCAATGTTTAGATTGATTACTAAAGGAGTTTAATAGTTCAATTAAACACTCAATCAGTTGATATCTCAATATCATAATGTTCAAGGTGTTGGACGCCTTGATTGGAGTATATGATTGATTGTAATCACAACTGACTGATTTTTCCCAACCTGTGCTCCCAATCGATCGGCTCAAGTGTTGAACCGGTCGGCTGAGGTGCTGAACCGGTCAGCTGGAGTGTCCAACCGATCGGCTCATGACCAGGTTGAAATGACCGGTTCAAGGGTTGAACCGATCGACTCAACTGGTGCAACTGACTGATTGGGAAAGTCATGTCGACAAGAATTTTCCTTTGGTTTCAAATTGCCTAATTCGATTGGGAATATAATTGGTATTCGAAACCAATTGGCAAAGAAACAAGGAAAGTGTTTTTTGAGCCGGATTAGGACCATGAACTGATCGGTTCAGGGCACCAACCGATCGGTTGGAGTTCCCCAAACGGTCGGCTCAGGTCCAACCGATCGACTCAATGGCCGAACCGATCAGTTCAGTTATGAACCGATCATTTCAGGTTGCGAACCGGTTGCTTTTTGTGGAAAATCTCGAACCCTTCTACTCCTGCTTTTAGTCCCGTATTGCCCGGGATAGAGAACCCTGTCCCATGACCCTCCTATATATATAGGGGTAGTGGGGGCTTCTCAGACAACAGCTCAGTGCAACCAGTTGCTCTGCAAGTTGTCATTCTCTTTGGTTTTGGTAACTAAGAGAGAGCCCGAGCAAGTGCTTCCCGTAAAAGGGAGGTGCAGCAAGGGAAGGACAACTGCAGTTGCAATTGGAGGCAGGAGAGTGTGTTGGCGACTAGTACGTCAACAGGAGGGTGTGACTCCTTCCACTTCCTTGTGGGACAAGGAGTGTGGAGTTCCAGGTGGTCCGTGTGGACTACTACAGAGGCGGGAGGACACTGCCACTCAGGAGGACAACTGTCATCTGACAGTCCGGTAGGAGGAGGAGTCGTCAGTCCTGGTGCGACCAGGAGCTGCAAAGACGTCGTCCAAGACCGGAGTTGAAGACCGCGCATTGTGAGAGGTATTGTCGCCAAGTAAGCCTCGGGACAAGGTATGATTCCACAAACCATCCTTTCCTATTATATAGACGTTGATGCGTTTCCTCGGTCTGGGTTTGGGGAGAAATTTTTTGTTTCCGCTGCCTTATCTACCTCCCCTAAAACCCAACAGATAGATGGGTAGTCAAGGCTTTTAGAATACACAACTAAGGGTGATAGATATTATCCTCTCACAGTTGTGGTAATGTGAAAGCATGAGCAAGTGTTATTTGTAAAAAGGAGAGACAACAAGGGAGAGCAAGTTAGTGATAGCATGTTGACATCAAAGAGACGAACTCCTTCTCGTTGTCTGTAGAAAAGCACCATGAGGATTTTTCGGTGGTCCGCATGGACTATGATATAAACATGGAGGCCATCACCAACGTGCTACAAGGATCATGTCAGTTGTTGTCTGTGGTCTCGCACCAGGAGACCGCCCTGACTGCCATCCAGGTGTTGTCAGATCTAGAAGCATTATACTGTGAGGATTGTCACTGGACTTTTTCCAAACCAAGTATATACCTCACAAATCCTCTTTCCCTAAATACATCATCGTTGACACGATCTGCTAGTTTGTGATACATGTAGAAATTTTTTATTTCAGTTGCCTTACTTACTGTCAAATTTCCCTATAGTGGTATCAGAGCCATATCAATTTATGATGTATCGGGATTTGGTAGATATGATTGGATTTCATTTTATCATTTTTTATTCCATACGGTGTGACTACTTAAAATTATTAATATGTGTATTCGATTATAACCACATACACTCTTATATCTATGATATGATATATATGTGATCGATACATGTCACCCTAAAATTTGTTTTGATGATGGATGAATGTGCGGTTATGGACAACACCCTTTGTGGATGTATGTTCTTGGTTGAATGGTTTTATTCTTGTTGTTGTTCAATTTATACACCGAACCTCTACCTTTTTATCCATATGTAAGTTAATGCTTCCCTCCATATACTCCCCTCAAATGTAACTTGAGGTTTCACTTTTATAATATAATAAGTTAATATGTATAAGATAGTTTTAATTTATGTTTCAATAAGAGAAGATGTTCTACATTATGCGAGTCAGTTGAATGGGAGTCAAATCGATTGACCGGAGGACAGAATAGGCCATAGACATAAGGAGCCAACTGATTGATAAGAGGGGACCAGAAACTGCTTGAGCTAGGAGCTGGTCGACCGATCCATGAAGACCAATTGAGCAATCATTAGGCCAAGCAATTGACTGAAGAGTCAGTCGACCGATCGGGCAAGTTTCAATACAAATTTCCTGCAAGAATAAGTTTCTACATGTGATGTGGACCTTAGGTGGTAGCAATTCTTTGTGGCTCCAAAGAATTGTGTTAGTATGGCCATAACTGTCACCCATATTTTATGATTGCATGTTTTGTTTGTGTATAAGTATGTGGTGATTGTATGAGTATATGTGTTAATAAATATAAATCCCTCAATTAGATATTAAGTCTAAAATACTTTCCACAAGAAACACACATGAAAACCTTGATCGACTAAGTTTTGGCACATCTCAGTGTGGTGCGTTGTCTATGTCTATCTCGTAGAAGTGTGATGAGAGATATGTGGGTATACCTATGTTGGGTGCATATTCTATCATGTTGTCTTATGGGTCAGGCTTAACTAGGTGATCTTATTGGGATTAAGGACCTAGAAGCATAAGGATGGACTATGACAAGGAGTTGTGCATGTCATCCATCAAGAGTTTCATATGATGCAATTAGAAGGTTTTGTCTACCTAAATAGTCAAGTTGTGGGAGACCAGCCCTAGCTGACTCATGAGTTAGATGATATATGGATCTTGACTCACTAGAAGGTTGTACACTGCAATCTTCTAAATTGGTAGTGATGACTATCAATTGAAAAAAAATAGTGTGAGCCATAATTAATTAAAAGCCTAATTAATGTCATCAAGTTTTCTTTATAATCAAATCAAATCAAAAGTGTTTTGACAAAAATGCAAATTTCTTTTATAGAAACTAATGGCAAACAACAACACATTTTTGTTATGATCAGACCTTGAGAAGGACAAGCTAAATGGGAATAACTTTCAAGACTCATTTAGGATATTGAGAATTGTTCTCACACAAGAGATCAAGCTCTATGTCCTGGAGACACCATAATCAGATGAACCCTCTCCCATTGTGCCTAAGGCTGGAGGGAAGGCTTATAAGAAGCATACAAATGATGTCGTGAATGTTAAGTTCTTAATGCTATGCTCATGAACTACAAGTTGCAGAGACAACATAAGAACATGGATGTTGTTGAGATGGTAACACATCTTAAGAACATGTACCAAGATCAGGAAAGACAAGAGATATGATATTTCAAAGGAATTGTTCAAGTGCAATATGGACAAAGGATACTGTGTTGGTCCCCATGTACTCAAGTTGATTAGGTATGTGGAGAACCTTACTAGATTAGGATTTCCCATAGGCTAAGAGTTGACCACATATGTGATTTTGTAGTCACTTTCAGAATCATACAACCAATTTGTCATGAACTACAACATGAATGATTTTGACAAGTTGTTGTAAGAATTACTTGGCATGTTGAGAACAACTGAAGCATAGATGAAGAAGGATGAATCCAAATCTTTGATGATGATCTACATAGGCAAAGAGAAGTCGAAGGGCAAATCCAAAGCTAAATAGAGTTCTAAAGATAGCCAGAAACCCAAGTCTTCTATAGTTAAAGACAAGGGATGGCTGAATAAGGAAAGTGATTGCCACCTGGCTGGACACTAGAAAAGAAATGGCCCTCTTTTTCTGGAGGAACCGTAGAAGAAGAAATGGGGGATAGAGATCTCCACTTCAGATATATATGTTATCGAGCTAAATATGTCTACTTCTTCATCTTGGGTGCTAGATACCGGATGTAGATCTCACATATGCTCTATTATACATGATCTAAAAAGAATTAAACCTTTAATAAAGGGTGAGGTTGAACTGTGTGTTGTAAATGGAGCAAGAGTTGTTAGGACTATAGTTGGAACCTATCATCTATCTCTGCACGGTGGGCTTGTAATAGAGTTAGGGAACTGTTGTTACGTACTTGCCATTAATAGAAACATCATTTATGTATCTTGCATGGACAATAATGGATTCAAATATCACATTAAGAATGGTCTATGATCTATTTCTAAAGATGATATCTTTTATGGTAGTTCACTAATGTCTTGTGGTCTTTATTTTCTATATCTAGAGACAAATGTTTATACATAAATACCTAAAGGCTAAAACTAATACCTCAAACAAAACATACCTTTGGCATTGTCGTCTAAGACACATTAACAAGAGACACATCTTTAGACTCCATAAAAATGGTTATCTAGACTCTTTTGATTTTAAATCAACTGAGACATGTAAATCTTGTTTATTTGGCAACATGACAAAGACTCCTTTCACTGGTCACAATGAGAGAGCAAGTATCCATTAGGACTTATATATACCGATGTATGAGGCCCTTTTAAAACAAATTCCAGAGGTGGTTACTAATACTTTATTACCTTCACTGATGATCTCATTAGGTTTAATTATGTGTACTTGATGAAACACAAGTCATAACCCTTTGAAAAGTTCAAGAATTCGATGAATGAAGTACATAACCAACTTGGTAAAAGTTTTAAAGCACTTTGTTTTGATCAAGGTGGAGAAAAATTAAGCCAAGAGTTTGAGGATCTTCTATGAACCTGTGGTATCATATCACAATGGAATCCACCTGGAAGACCATAACATAGTGGTGTATCACAAAGAAGGAATTGCACGTTACTAGATATGGTGCAAGCAATGACGAGTTTTGTTTATCTTCTGATTATATTTTGAGGATATGCCTTAGAAACCACTGCATTTACACTTAACTGTGTACCATCTAAATCAGTTTAAAAGACACCATATGAGATATGATACAGGTGTCTCGATGTGTCTTTTATGAAGATTCAGGGATGTATAGACTATGTCAGAAAGTAGTTTCTTGAAAATTTTGGACCCAGTCGGATAAATGTTATTTTGTTAGATATACCAAAGAAACTAGGGGATACTACTTTTATACTCTATCTGACAACAAAGTGATTATTTCTAGGAAAGTTGTATTCCTAGAAAATGAATCTATTTCGTAAGGAATAAGTGGGAGAAAAGTAGAACTTGAAGAAGTTTGAGACCAAAAAGAAAACATTGAACCTCCAGAGGCACATAACAAGAAGCCACTAGTTGTTGTGGAATCTCAAGTTCCTCTTATAAAATAGGAACCTCATAGATCTAGTAGGAGATGCTTGAGCCTGAAAGATTTCATTATCTTGTGAATTAAGAAGGCAATTTTTTGGTCATTAATGATGAGCCAACAACCTAGAAGTTGTTAAGGGACCGGAGTTTGAGAAATGGCATGAGGACATGAGAGTTGAGATGGAACCCATGTATATTAACAAGGTACGAACCTTGGTGGATCCACTCGAAGGGGTAAAACCCATAGGGTGCAAATGAGTCTTCAAGAAGAAGACTGACATGGATGGTAATGTACAAACCTATAAGGACATATTGGTTGCAAAAGGTTTCAGACAAGTTCAAGGCTTTAATTGTGATGAAACTTTTTTCACCAGTTGCCATGGTTGAATCAATCAGGATCATGCTTCCCATTGCATCTTATTATGACTATGAGATTTGGTAGATGGATGGTAAAATTGCTTTCCTTAATGAGAATCTTCTTGAGGATGTGTACATGACACATCTTGAGGGTTTTATAAATATAAAGGAAGCCAATAAAGTTTGTAAGATATAAAGGTCAATCTATGGATTGAAGAAAGCATCTCAGAGCTAGAATCATTGATTTGATGAAATAGTCAAAGAGTTTGTCTTCATTCAAAATGAAGATGAATCATGTGTTTATAAGAAGGTTAGTGGGAGCATAATTGTATGCCTCGTATTGGATGTAGATGAATTACTATTGATGGGAAATGACATCCTTACTATACATATGGTAAAGACATGGATGGGAAGTACCTTCTCTATGAAGCATTTACGTGAAGCATCCTATATTTTAGGAATCAAGATCTATAGAGATAGATATAGAAGGCTTCTAGACCTAGTATAGAGCACATTCATTGACAAATTGTTGAAGAGGTTCAGAATGGAGAACTCAAAGAGGGGAAACTTACCCATGTCGCATGGTGTTAGCATCTCTAGAGCTCAATGTCCTAGTTCTTGCAAATAATTGAAACACATGAGTACAATTCCATATGCATTTGCAATTGGATCTATTGGGTACACAATATGTACTCGTCCCCATGTATCAGATGCCTTGAGTATGACAAGCAGGCAACAGTGAGATCTGAATGAAAGCCATGAGACTATCGCAAAGAATATCCTTAAGTACTTGAGAAGAAATAAGGACCAATTTCTTGTCTATAGTGGTGAGGAAGAGTTGGTAGTAAAAGGTTACACTGATGATAGCTTCAAAACTGACAAATATGACTATAGATCGCAATACAAATTTGTTTTTGCCTTACAAAGGAGTTGTAAGCTGGAAGAGTTCCAAACAAGAGACAATTTCCAATTCTACAATAGAGGTCGAGTACATTTTTGCATCTAATGCAACAAAGGAAGTTATTTGGATCAAGAAGTTCACCTCTAAACTTGGAGCGATTCCAAGCATAAGTGATACAATAGAGTTGTGTTTTGACGAAAATGGAGCTATTGCACACGCAAAGGAACCCAGATCATGTCAACTTTCTAAGCACATAATACGATAATTCCATCTCATATGAGAGATCATACAACAAGGAGATGTAAAGATTTGTAGAGTACCAACTGGAAGCAATGTTGTCGACCCACTGAAGAAAGCACTTTCACAATACGAGCATGATGGACATATAAGGTCACTTGGGATTTAATTCATTGGTGATTGGCTCTAAGTGCCATTGAGAGTCTGTTGGTATGTATGCCTAGAGAGCTAGTCATTTGATGATTGTAATGGAATATCTTGTAATTGATTTGATTAATAATAAAGGCAATTTTGTCTATATGTTTCTTCAATTATGAGATGATGATATAACATGATAGATGTCTAAAGACTAATATTGCTAGATGACATATGTTTTTAGATTGGGGACATGAACAATGAGATTATATTTGTGATAAGAGTATTTAAATTATTGATTATGTCCCTAGTCAGATATTATTATGAAGTTAATAGACAACAATAATACATAAGACTAGCGTGTGTGTTGGTTGATGACATAATCTCATTAGTGCTGATATGTGATATGAAACCAAAAACATAGGTACCTAATAGATAAGAGTGTACCAGACAAACCTTCCCTGAGAAGTTATGCATGGATAACTATCATAATCACATCTTGATGTCATAGTGGTGGTTGTAATTCTTAGACCTTAAGTAACCACACTCATCACATGTTGTTTGATGTATTTTAACATCACCCAACGTGACCTTGAATAAGGGTTTGTCATAAAGGTGATGCTTGGGAACCTTGTGACACATGAGGATTGACTATGAGTGATGTAGATGGAATTTGGCACTCCTACTGGTGTTGATATCTTGGTCACTTGATAAGTGAGATTGACAAAATGTATGGCCATACTCATGTCAGTCAATATATGATATTGAGATCATATGCATCTCTACAGTCTACTCTGGTTCAAGGAGCATGGATTAAATGATTAAGAGGATGACAATTCTATATCTTGAGTTCAATCTGGATATCAGAGACAAAGGAGTTATACAATCATAGTAGCACTAATTATAGATCTAGGTTAAAGTTATTCTCCAACTTAATTAAGTAGCAATGATGTGTTTCCAGATACTGCTCATTGCTCGTGATATCATAAATTGGTTATGAACATTCATTGCCAACATAACTTGGACCTACAAGGTCACACATATAGGATACACCCATAATAGGAGTTTAATCACGAATAAGGTTTAACTTGGTTACTAAAGTGTTTAGGTTATCAAATTAAACAACACTGGTAAATGAGTCTACTGACTGGAGTCTCCATTCTACCAGTTGATATGTAAATACATGACTGATGAAAATAGTCAATCGACCAATTGGAATGTCCAATCGGGCAAGTAGACATATTTCCAATTAGATTGTCAAAATAAACCAATTGAGTGATTTGAAAATCATATCGACCAACTGGTCAAGCAATGATGTTGACATAATTTTATGCATTGATCACCGCATCAAAAGCCAATACTTTTGCAAATAGGAAAGTATTCCAATCAACTGACTGGATATTCACATCAATAATTAAATTGTAAAAATCCATCTCTTTGACTCTCAGTTGATCTGGAATCTCTGTCCCCAACCCTCCTATAAATAGAGAGGCAAACAAGGATTTTTGAAGACATAGCTAGCACTAACAAACGTCGTCCTGTCACAGTCGTGATAACATGAGAGCCTGAGAAAGTATTAGTTGTAAAAGGGAGAGACAATAAGGAATAACAAGTCAACACTAGAACATTGACATCAAAGGGACAAACTCCTTCCCATTATCTCTAGAAAAGTGCAATGAGGAGTTCTTGACAGTCTACACGGACTATGATAGAGGCATCGAGGCCATCGCCGACACACAAGGAGAACAACGTCATCCGCTACTCGTGGTGTCACCCCAGGAGACAACCCCAACTAGTGTGCATGTTTTGTCAAATCAAGAAGCACCATGCTGCAAGTATTGTCATTGGACTTGCTCCAAGATCATGTATATACCTTGTAAACCCTCTTTCCTAAATGCATCATTGTCGACACAATCTGTTGGTTCAAGATACAGGCACAAAAACTTTTGTTTCAGATACCATATCTATGTTGGTAAGGTATTCCCTGAGAGCTAATCATATGATGATTGACATGGAATAAACCATAAATGATTTGATATATACAAATAAAGGCAAGCTTCCAATTTATTCTGTTTCATTCAGATAATGAGGAAACATTATGAATGTCTACAGAATGACAATACTCAATGATGTATGTATTCAAGTATTAGCCTTAGAGGATATGTATGTTAAGAGTGTGTACATTCTTGTCATGTCCCTAGTTGGATGTTACTGTGGAAGGTAGATAGATGCCAGTAATACATAAGACTAGAGTGTGGGTTGGTTGATGAAATAATCTCATTAATCATGATATGACAATATCAAACCAAAGACACATATACATGTTAGTGAACATTGCATTTGACAGACCCACCTTGAGAGTGATACATGGAAACCATCATTGGTGGTCATAGTCAACTTTCATTGTGAAGGTGGTGATTGTGATTCTTACACCTAAAATCATTGCACTTGTCACACGTCATTGGGTATGCTTTGACATCATCAAACGCAATCATGAAACATGAGTTGTTATAACAGTGATGATTGGGTGACTTCAAAACATGGGGATAGAGTGTGAGTGATAGATATGGGGTTTTCCCCTCCTTTTGGAGTATGATATCCTGGCCACTTGATAAGCAAGACTAGAAATGCATGCACATGCACATGTGAATCAATATATGATATTGAGGTAACATTATCTCAGACACTCTGCTCTTGGTTCAAGAAAGATGAGATGAACATTGAGAGGATAACGTGTCCATGCCTCAAGTTCATTTTGGATATCAAAGATAAAGGAACACAATCATTGCAACACCTTACACAGATTGTAGGTTGAAGTTGTTCTCCAACTTTCCATTCACTTGGATAGCACTGATCTGTAACAGGAACCACTCCTTACTTGTGATTTCATAAGCTAGCTATGGACATTCTGTAAGGAGTAGGACCCAAGAGGGGATCCACTCCCTACTAAAAATTTGAAGAATAAAACATCCATTCCAAACACACTCAAAGGTATGCTGGAATAGGTGAAATATTTTCAAACTTCAATAAACGGTATTCAAAACAACCAATATGTAGCAGTGGAATTAAACAAATGACTATATTAAATTTCCACAAAAGTACATCATAATATCTCATAAGAGTTTATATGTATGATACAACATAAGGATCTAAGTAGAGGGACGTTCAAACTACTTCAAATATGTCTCCAAGCAACATCTCCAAGAGCTTGGTCCATGTTGGAAGCTATGTTCTCCTTGATCATGTTCAACACCTCGATCTAAACCTGGGTGGTTGGGAAATCAACCGATAAGAGAGAGAAAAACAAGGTATGTGCCAAATAATGAACAAGAACAAAAGATAAGGAAATAACATGAAATTAAAGGCATAATCAAAATAGATGCTTGTCATAACATTAAAATAGTAAAGGAATTGCATGCATGATTAATATTGACTACATTAACTAAGTACAGTTGAGGCACCTATCAGACCTCAACCTATAGGTGAGGGGAGAATAAATACATTCCTAGTCACCTACACATATTTTTATGGGGGAGAATAAGACATTCCCCAAGGCGAATGAATGCATGCCCTGTCTATGGGTGGTTGTACGTAAGTACCACTATTATAGCTAAATAGCATAAAATTAGCATGCTAGAGGAGAAATCATGGCAAGTAAAAGAATTATATCAATTAGAACATGGCAGTGGGGTACAAGACCCATGAAAAAGAATATCATTACCAATTTTGATGCAATTTAATAAAAGAATTATGAATAGAGGGAATAGGGTTCATTAAAGACTCATTAGGAAAATATAGGGTTTGGTTTAAAAATATACCAACTTAAGGTGTAAGAATGCATATACCTCTCTTACGAATATCAATTACTAACTTTCACCACTTTAGTTGAGTCCAAGTTCCACTTTGCCTATTTTCAATGTATGAACATGTATACATAATGCACATTAATGTATAGAAACCCTAATTTTAGAAATTTTTAGCAAAACCCAGATTTAGATTCTTAAAGCCTCATTAATGAACTTATTAGGTTCTCCTAATCAAGAAAACATATTTTTATGTTAATTTTGGAGTTATGATTATTAAAATGTACTTTTTATGGATTTTATGTATTAAATTCATTTTCCAAAAATTATCCTCTGTCAAACCTTAAAATCAGACCTTGAAAGCATTTATATTAGATAGAGATTAATTTTTTTGATTCTAAAACATATTTATTTGTCAAATTTGGATAAGCAGATTATAAGATATGCAATTTTTTTATTTGAACCAATAAGGAAATGACAAGTCAGAAATCGTCGAGAGAGAGGGAGAAAGAGTGAGAGAGAGGGAGAAAACACCATTTGACCCAAGATCAAGGTTGAATATGCATATTTAACCAAACGAGATCTTCTAGAGAAGGTAAAACAACAAGAAACCAAACCCCTAGAAGAACATGATAAATAGATATGGAGATCATCGATTTCAAACATAGAAGCATGAGTTCTAAGCATTTAGTAAGCAATATATGAGAAGGGGGTTATAAAACTCACCTCTATGGAGGTGGACAGGTTCAAGCAACAAGGTTCCCAAGCTAGAGAGACTAGTTTCTCCAACAAAGCTCCTATCTCAAGCAAGAAGCACCTTCTCCACTTTAGAAGTGAAAACCCCTAGCAAAAGAATATGGATATGAGGTGTTTAAGGGTTCTAAATGGGTTTTCACCATGGAAGAAATGGAAGAAGGTGAGAGGAAGATGATCAACATGAAAATAGGTAAGGGAAGGAGGAAACTCTCTAGTTTTGGTTGAAATCATCAAGAGGGAGCTTTAGAAACCCTACATAGAGAAAATTTGAAACCCTAGGAGCCTTCTTCACCAAGGTAAGCACCCTCTTTTACCTTGGGACAACACCTTCATGACCAAAAAGAGTAGAAACTATGCTCTAATCTGGAGGAAAGATAAGGAGAGCAATAATTTTGAATTGGGAGGTGGGAAGTGGTAGATATGGCTTTATAAAGAAGGGGGCAAGCATGAGGTGTCTATGGGACTTTCTATGTGCCTTAGCCTAGGGATTCATGGCCATGCAAGAGGACAGCTCATAGAGGCTTATTGAATATCAAATGTTGATTTTAAAAGACCATGGAGACTTCTAGATCATCCCCACAATCTCCAATCAAATAAATAACCCCATTGGTTGATAGCTTTTAAAGATAAGCTCATTTATAAAGAGGGTAATCCCTAAAATGCCCTTGGAGAGAAACACCTTCAAACCAAGGTGCAACTAGGTTCCCCATGGTTCAAAACTCGAGAATGGTAAGGTAATATCTAAGTATTATAATGCATGTGAAAATTTTCAAAGAAAACCTCCCAATTGGGCAAATTGTAGAAAAGTCCAGAATGTACCTAAAATTGCATAACTTGCACAAACAACATCTAAATTGAACTAAATTTGAAACTTAGGCTCATTTTATGATTCAAAACACATTAAAAAATTATATTAAGTTTTAGAGCACTTAATTATGGTAATTAAGCTTGTTTAATACATTAAGCAAGGTCTGGGGCCTTGCACTTCTAGAACAAATTTATTTAGCATTGTTCTGCTTAAGTGGTGATTTTGCATTTTTGATCCTTAAATAAGCTTTCACTGAGATATTTGTGCATAAACCCTTTTGTTGGTATAAAAAGTGAATAAATATTCACCAAATCACTATAAATTCCACAATTTAAACATTAAGTCCAAAAAAGGATAGAAAGGAAAGGAAAACTTGGAAAAGGGCCAAAAAGAGAATATGTCTAAGTTTCAGTACGTTACACATTCATTGCCAACGTGATATGGAACCTATAGGGTCACACACATAGGAACTCATATAGAAGATGGCTTTATCTTGAATGATGATTGGATTAATCACTAAAGTGTTTAGGTATTCAGTTCACGCAACAAATCGACAGATTGGTTGACTAGACTGCCAAACGACCATATCAAGTGTTGAGACGATTGTTTGGGCATCTAGACAGGCGTCTCAAGTGTTGATATGGCCATTTTGGTGGTCAGATCAATCATAGTTCAAATTGGCTAAGTTCTTCCCGTGAATTGACCGGTTCAATATGGTTGAATCGATCAGCTCATCTTAGACTCACCAGACAACCGACTGGGTGAGTGAGACGAGCGTCTCGCCTGGGTGAGACAGTTTGGTTGGGCCAAACGAAGGTTATGGATGTTTCTCAAACTTATTTTAATTGCACATTACTTGCGGTGTAATGAATTAATATGTAATATTAATTGGAATCAAAATCGCCAAATTCATGTGCGATTGGGAATGTAACGCCTGAGCCCACAACCCAAGGCTCTAGTAGAGTTTGAGGAATGACGACTGGCCCTACAGACCACCACTAGCCTTAATTGTGTGTTTTAATCTCACTCACGTGCAATCCATGATCAACTTCTAAACTAGTCACCCATCCTAGTACTACTCCAAGCTAAGCACGCTTTGTAGTAATGGGCTCCCGAAAAAGGAGGTGCACCTTGGTGATATGGGTAGTCCAATCATTCCTTATAAGATCATTTTGTCTGAGGCCTCAAATCCTGGGATTTTACAATCTCCCCCACTTAGACTGTTGACTTCCTCATCAAGGCTCAACTATATGGCCTCATAATATCACCCCATTTCAGTGCAGACCCAGAATGGCCCATGGACACCCAGCTCCCGATCACAGAATACCAGCGCAAGGGTGGCTACGTCAACCATGGACAACCATTTCCAACATGCCTGGGCCATACGACTGAAGACTGGCATGCCACATGCCCATGTGGGTCCCACCTACTTGAGGGGTTATGGCTTTGATACCATTTGTAACGCCTGAGCCCACAACCCAAGGATCTAGTAGAGTTTCAGGAATGATGACTGGCCCCAAAAACCACCACTAGCCTTAACTACGTGTTTTAATCTCACTCACGCACAAGACAATATCAACTTCCCGACTGGTCACCCATCCTAATACTACTCCAAGATGAGCATGCTTAACTATGGAGTTGTGTAGTAATGGGCTCCTGAAAAAGGAGGTGCACCTTGGTGATATGGGTAGTCCAATCATTCCTTATAAGATCATTTTATCCGAGGCCTCAAATTTGGGATGTTACAGGGAAACTGCCAGACGACCATCTCACATTACAAGACGACTGTCTCTCAAGCCAGACGACCGTCTCGTGGTTTTTAGGTTGCAAAAAATCAAGATCTTGCGATCCCTTCCACTCCCACACAATCCCGTACAGACTAGGAACCCTGACACTAACCTTGCCTATAAAAGAAGGGGTACTGGGGGCTTCCACAACACAACACAATCAACTGGGAATCAGTTACTCAGACAATTGTTGTCCTCTCTGGTTGTGGTAATCGAGAGAGCCCAAGAAAGTCCTACCCAATAAGGGAGGGATAACTATGGGAGAGAACATTTGAGGATTGTTGTTGTGGGAAAGCAAGTTGGTGACAAGTACTCCAAATGGAGCGACAACTCCTTCTTGTATGTTTTAGTGAAATGAAAAGAGTTCTACTTGGTAATTGTGGACAAATCTAGAGGCAAGATTCCTTTAGTTGATGCTAGGGAACAATGTCAGCCTGGAGTCCGTGGCGAGACCACATCAGCGATGCAGAAGCTGTTCGTGTTCGTTGTCCATGGTGAAGACCGTGAGTTGAACAACCACCGTCCAAGAGCAACTTGTCAACCGTTGCAAAGAAGTGAGTTTTGTCACTGGACTTGCTCCAGGACCAAGTATAACTCACTAAAATAGTAGTTGACACAATCTTGCTGTTATGGGAATACAAATAGATAACATTTTGTTTCTGTTGCTATACTATGTGCATGTATTTCCCAACAGTGGTATCAAAGCCACACCAATTTATTATGATTTAGGATAATCGATATGATTAGATTTTAGTTTAATCAATTATTTATTTCATACAATGTAAATAATTAAACTATCTCATATGCATATCCAATCAAAATCACATAATTCCAAACTAATATATATATATATAAATATAAATATAAATATATGATATATATGCAATTTACATGTGTCGCCCTAAAAGAAGTTTTGATGGTGGATTGGTAGTGTGGTTATGGACAATACCATATATTTGTATGAGGTCGGATGGTTTGGTTTTCTTTCTATTTATTTCATTCTACATCTAAAACTACTACCTCCCTCTTCCCAATGTAAGGTTAAATGTTTTCTACCTTTTCTCCCCTTGAATGTAACTTGAGGTTTCTCTTTACAGTGTAATAAAGTAGTAATATGATAGTTTCTTTTCTTGCAATGACAAGTAAGATCATCAATTCGTGATACGAGATGATCGCCTGGAGGACCATGGAGGACAGAGCGATAAAATGAGATGATCTCCCAGTGGACCCAACCAACCGTTTGGAAAGAGTCCAAACATCGGTTGAAATGGAGACCAGACGACCGTCTCGAAGGACCAACCAACTGGCTAAGAGGTGAGATGACCGGTTCAAGGGTTGAACCGATCTACTCAGATTGGCAAGCACAGGTCTACACCAACAACATGTTCATACAGATGTGATGATTGATCTAGAGGTGGTAGTAATTCCTTGTGGCTCCAAGGAATTACAAGTAGACATGGTCATAACCATCACTTTTTGTTTTATATTGTATGTTTAAATTGTGAGATATAGCATGTATATGATATGTACTATGTATATGTTGGGATTGGATACTATACATATGTATATATATATATATATATATATATATATATATATATTGTTTGGAAATGATAATGATGGAAATTCATCTACTAAAAGATATCTAGAACAACACTTTGTTACTAAAGATTTTGGAAATCTTAGGTACTTTTTGGGAATTGAAGTTTTCCAGATCTTTGTCTAGCATCTGTCTTTCACAACACAAATATGTTCTAGATCTACTGACAGAAACATGCATGCTTGGTACTAAGCCTGCTAGCACTTCTATAGATCCCAATACCAATTGAGATGATGAATCTTCATCACCCTATCCTGATAACCACCAATATAGAAGATTGGTTGGTAAGCTTATTTATCTTACTGTGCCTAAATTTGATATCATTGTTGTTTTTGGACTTGTCAGTAGGTATCTGGATAAACGTCAACAACGTCATTTGGATGTTGTCTATCATATCCTTAAATATCTAGCAAGCTCTTTCAAGAAAAATATTACTGTATCATAGACATGGGCACTATAAACTCACGCTGACTATGCCTAAAGTAGATGTGACAGGAAATCTACCTCTGGGTACCAAACTTTTGTTGGAGGAAATATAGTTACATGGCACAATAAGAAGTAGACCATGGTTGCTCGGTCTAGTGTTGAACACCACACAATCTAGGTAGAGGGTCACTGAATAAGATCCGATCAATGACTCTCACAAAGGAAGCAGGCAGACCAACAGGAAATTGTACAAGCCTACAGTTCATTTCCTGTCTTTGGATTTTAGTAATGTCAGATGACATGAGATGATAAACTTCAAACTCATCCCAAGGTGCAAAAAATTGGTTATAATAATCTTCAACTGAGTTATCATTAGAGAATTCTTTTTAGCCAGATTTTTAAAGATTTCAAATGCCTTTTTAGTTTTTCTATGTGAATAAACATGAGATAATTGATCCCACATGGCCTTAGCAGTTTGAAGTCTTAGAAGTGATCCACTAATTTTAGGTTTTGCATTGTTTACCATCTAGGTTCATTACTCCATAGTCATCCTTGACCCACAAGTCATAAGACTGCTTGGTTTTCTCATCAACAGTTGTGGTAGGAGTAGCTGGTGCATCAGTAGTAAGTGAGAGTATTTTTGGCCTTGGGACTTAAGGTACAACACAAAAGAAGCTGACCACATATGGTAGTTAGAACCATCTGATTTCACAATGGTCACACAAGGTGTTCTTAAGTTATCCGTAGAGGCCATGAAGGAACCAAGTTTGAGCTCATACCACACAAGACACCGTAAAGAAGGGTGATCGAGTAGTAGATTAGAAAATAGGGGTGTGCTGCATCACCCCAAAGAGCAATAACAATTTTCTGAACCCAATACATAGGTAAATAGAAATAAGAAACCAACATCACACCGTCAATATGATAGAGATTTGAAGAAGGCAGGAGGGAGGGAACAAGTCCCTCCTAAAGTCTTAAGATGAACCGAGTAGGTGTCGATTATACCATAACAACCTGGAAGGGTGGATCAAAGGTGGCTCGAAGAGGGAGAGACGGATTTTGGATGGGGGAAAGAGAAGGGAGGGTTGAGGGTGGTGGGGTTTGCGGGCGAAGGGGTTTGCAGGTGGGGGTTGTTTGGGTGGAGAGGTTAGGCGGACATGTGGGTGAAGAGATTTGTTGGTGGAGGGGGTACAATGGGAGGCGGCAATGGGCTTGAGGGATAGGAGGGAGTATCAATGGCGGTTGAGGGAGATAGCGCAGTGGCTGTAAACGGTGGGTGGAGGGGCTGCGAGTAGAGAGGGGCATGGTGGCGGTAGGTGAAAAGGGGTTGTGTGGGTGGTAGGTGGAGATTCTGTGGGTGGAGCGGCAACAACTGGGGGGTCAGGGGCTGGCAGTGGAAGCAGCAGGTGAGCGACGATGTGGAGGTGTGGAGGGGATACATTGACGTGGAGCAGGGGGGAGGACTGACAGTGGCATACAATGGAGAAGGGGAACAATAGGTAACCAGTAGAGGGGGAAGAAGAAGATGGGGAATTACGGCGGCAAGAAAGGAAGGAGAGATGGTGGCTAGGTGGGAGCAGGTGGAAGCATTATGGTTAGGGGAGACTTAGGGATGATCAAACCACTATGATACCACATGAAGTGAGATAGACTTGTATATATCGAGATGAATAAAACAAGCATAGACCCTCTCCTTCTAGATGATAGGAGAGGTCAGTAAATACAAAGTTCACTAATATGGCATAAATGACAAGATACTAAAAAGTACAAAATAAATAATAGAATACTATAGATATTAACAAATACATCCCCATATATAAGTATAAATATATATATATATATATATATATATATAGAGAGAGAGAGTGAAATACACTCCATTGTATTGATCACATCATACAGTCAAGTATTGTTTACATATCAAGACCCATTTTCAAAAATCCTAATCATTGATCTTTATTATCATGATAAATATAGACAATTCACAAAATTTGAGCTGATTTGGGCATTTGTAAGGCACCCAACCAAGAATGACAAGATGGACACACGAAGTTTTTTGAGTGCAATTTTTTTTCTTTAGATGCATGGCCTATAAGTGTCCAAATGAACTCAAATATTTTATGTAGGCTGTTCATATGATATTTAGGAAAAAGACTTGAGTGTGTTGTGTCGTTGCTACACTTGAGTGTATTCTAGCCTGACTACACACACACACATAGAGAGAGAGAGAGAGAGGGTTAAGAGCTATACCTAAAGATTTAGCATAATTCTTAGGCCCACTTCAAATTGGTATCATCAATGGATGTTTCATATGATCCAACCGTATTGATTTGAAGAACATAGTTAGATAGAATGATTCCAATACCATTAATGTAGTATACACGATTTACGAGTTATCACAAAAAATAAATGGTAAACACAATTATATAGTGTAATCAGTACCATGTATGCTACATTGATATTATTTGAATCCACTCTATCTAAACCATATTCTTCAAATGTAAACAAAGATATCCATTGAGAATAACAATTCGAAGTGGTTATAGGAAATTTACCAGATCTTTAGGTGTAGCTTCCAACCCCCTCTCTATATATACATACATATAAATTGTTTACGAGTTATCATGAAGAACAATGGTGAACACAATTATATAGTATAGAATAAGAAAACTTTTATTTGATGTGTTTAAAACCGATTCAAGGCACTCTCTTTTATAGGATAAGAGAGTTAGTGAAAAATATAATTAGGCAATATGGGATAAAAGAAAAGCTAAATACAAGACAAGTCTAAAGCCCATAATAAAACATAAAGCATAAAACATATGTACTCATACTCCCCCTCAAGCTGGAGCACAAATATCAAACATGCCCAATTTGTCTACTAGTGTAGCAAAGTAGGTCTTGGGAAGTATCTTGGTAAAAATGACAACAACATGATCTTCTGTCCAGAGATAAGGAGTACAGATGCAACTAGAGAGAACAGATTCACGAACAAAGTGGCAATCCACCTTGATATTCTTGGCGCACTCATGAAAAGTGGGATTGTTGGCAATAAAACTTGAGGCTTTATGTTGCAGTGCATGGGAATAGGAGCAGAATTGGAGATTGCAAATTCCTTGAGGAGTCCTTGGACCCACATTAATTCACAAGCAGTATGAGCCATATCTCTGCATTATGAATAAGGGGTTGGAAATATTTATACATCGAATAATTTTTTACTCAGATCGGCCTTATATGTCCCCTGATTCCCTATGAATCTACTTTTTGTTAGTAAAACTATCAAACAACTTTAGTGCTCTATTATGTTTGACCCTGATGGATGTGTCTTTCAGGATCTCTGCATAAGGATTAGGATTGGTTCGGCCCACGAGAGACCAGACGGCTTATACTATCTTGATGTTCTACAAGATGATGCGTTGCTCTCTTAATCTGTTTCATGTCTTCAGTGGCACTATCGACTGGGTCATCCTTCAGCCTCCATGCTCAAGCACTTACTTGCCTATGTATCTGAGACTCTGTGAAGCATGCCAAATAGAAAAACAAACTAGATATGTTTTTCTTAGAAAAATGAATCTTTCCTAAAAATCTATTTTTGATATTGTGCATGTGGGTATATGGGGACCATGTTCCGTAACAAGTGTTACAATATTTGTTACTTTTTGACCTTTATTGATGATTACTCTCTAGATACTTGATTTTTTTTCCTTAAGGATAGGGCACATATTCTTGACACAATTATTGCCTTTGTTGCTGAAATTAAAGCTCCATTTACTTAGCCTATCAAAATATTTCGGACAGACAATCCTTGAATTCAAGTAACACTCAGTCGGTACTTTTTGTAAAAGAGGTGGTACCATTCATCAAGCCTCATGTTCCTATACTCCTCAACAAAATGATGTTTCTGAGAGAAAGAACCGCCATCTTCAAGAAATTGCTCGGACAATTATGTTTCACTATCATGTCCCTAAGATGTTTTGGGTTAATGTTGTTTCCACTGCCTGCTTTTTGATAATCCGAGTGCATTGATTTGTTCATAAATCTCAGGGGAAGCTTCAAAGTCAAAGATGCCAAAGTATACTTCGTGTTATGTCAAGAGGATATCATGTTTTAGCAT
Organism: Alisma plantago-aquatica; assembly: GCA_963693085.1. NCBI lineage: Eukaryota > Viridiplantae > Streptophyta > Magnoliopsida > Alismatales > Alismataceae > Alisma > Alisma plantago-aquatica. Next base: position 443,379,373 of record OY856415.1, read on the forward strand.
AATGTCTTGTTTTTAACTGTCATCCAAGTTGGGCATGTGATTCTTCCATGATCTAGCTTGCGGGGGAGTGTTAGAAGTAATAGTCATATCATATATCGACCAGAGTTTGTAGGCCCATATAAAGTCTAATCAGGTTTGAAAGTCTCTAGAGTCATATCCACCCTCTCTTATATTAAAGAGAGGGGTCTATCTTGCATTCATCACATTGTCTATGACATTATCATATCATCAACACACAATCAATAATTCTACAAATTTAATAATGTGAAATATTTCCATTTGTATTTGTAAATCTTTTACAACTGGTATTACTTGTGAGAATAAATATGTGATCGGTTCTTAGTTCTTTAACATTGAATAATTTCGGTGTTAATAAATGGTGAGTTTGGGGTTTAAGTATATATTTCTCAGGATGTACTTTTAATAACCTGGTAAATGGGAATTCCGCCTATGTTTTTGCACATTCTATGCTATGCAAATGTAGTCGGTCTCAAGCTCGGGTAAAGGAAGGTTGGTGGTAGGTTGACAGTCAGCCTTAAACTTTGTCACTCTTCTTATGACATGGATCCTTATAAAAATTTTGTTGGAGCGTCTATACCTAGAGACACGCTATATCGGCACCCTGGTGCAGTGATATACATGAAAAGGGTTTCAATGCAGTAGCGCCCCATTGCATTGAAGAAAAAAAAGGGTTCCCACACGTTAGACATGTGTAAGTAAAGAAGCTAGTCCTGTTGCATCACTGTCCAGATGTAGTGAAAAATGTGCAAGGGCAATTTTTTCAAAGGAGACAGGTAAAAAACAAGTTCAGCAAAAATGGATCAGAGTAGGATCTTAGAATATTGGCGCTTACACAGGAAAGTCTTCAGAGATAGTTGATATTGTGATTGGAAGAAAAGTTAACATTATTTACTTATAGGAAACCAAGTAGACATGGGAACATGTTCAACAAAAAAAGTAGACAGGGGAACAATGAAGAGAGATTGAAGACACAAGGTACAAAATTTGGTATACAAGTATTGACAAACATAGAAATGGCGTTAGAATTATTGTTGATAAGATGATGAAGGATGGTGTTGTCAAGATCACACGGATGGGGGACATAATCATGGCTATCAAGGCTGTTCTTGGGGGAAAGATTTTCAATATTATTAGTGCTTATGCCCCCCAAGTTGGCCTTGGTGAGGAGGCAAAGAAGAATGGCTGGGATCACATGGATGAACTGATGCAAGAAATATCGATAGAGGAGAAGATCATTATTGGGAGTGACTTAAATGGTCATGTGGGAAGTAGTAATGTTGGATATGAGTGAGTTCATGGAGGTTTTAGATATGGCAGTAGAACTGGAGGAAATAGGATTTTAGATTTTGCAATTGCTTATGATATGATCTTGGGAATACACATTTCAAGAAAAGAAATCCTCATATTATTACTTTCAAGAGTGGGCACAATTGTATCCAAATTGATTACTTCCTTACAAGGCGGTTTGATAGAAAAGTACACAAGAATTGTAAAGTGATTCCCGGGGAAGAACTCACCACCCATCATAGGCCGGTGGTTTCGGATGTGAACATGAAGATCAACAAAGGTAAGCATAACAAAATCCAAGTTAGAAGGATCAAGTGGTGGAATCTTATAGGAGAAAAGATATTGACATTTTATTATAAACTTATCAAGGAGAGAACTTGGAACTTGGAGTATGATGTTAACTCTATGCAGCAAAGTATGAGCGCATGCATCAAACAAATGGCCAAAGAGGTCTTGGGAGAGCCCAAAGGGCGTGGGCCTCCATAGAAAGAGACTTAGTGGTGGAATTATGAAGTAAAAAATGCTATTAAACTCAAAAGGAAGATCTAATGGAGCTTTCCCAAATTTAGAGATGATACAACTTTTCATAGATACAAACAAGCAAAGAAAGATGCTAATAAGGCAGTTCAAGAGGCAAGGTCCAGACTCTTTGATGAGATATATAAAAAGTTGGACACTAGAGAAGGGGAGAAAGATATTTATAAAATGGCTCATATAATAGAAAGGAAAGGAAGAGACTTGAGTCAAGTAATATGCATCAAGAATGAAGATGGTTGAGTGTTGGTGAAGGATGATGATATAACAAACCAATGGAGAAACTATTTCCATAGACCTTTCCATAGGGTTACTGTGAACAATGTAAGAGACTCAGGTGACATGAATGCAAGAAATAGCACTTACACACAACAAGTTTCACTATCTGAGGTCAAGAATGCTTTGAAAAAGATGAAAATGAAAATACATGCAGTCCACACAGTATTCCTATTGATGTACGGAGAGTATGGGGGATGAAGGAGCTATGTGGTTAACAAATTTCTTTAATAAGAATATGAAGACAAAGAATATGCCAGATGAATGAGAAATATTACTATAGTACCGATCTACAAGAACAAAGGAGATGTTCAGATCTGAACAAACTACAGTGGTATCAAGTTGATGAGTCATTGTATGAAGCTTTGAGAGAGGATTATTGAGCAAAGGCTAAGATTGATTATACAGGTATCAGACAACCAGTTTGGTTTTATGTCGGGAAGACCAACAAGTGAAGCTATTTTTCAGATAAGGAGGTTTATGGAGAAGTATAGAGAAATTAAACGAGATCTTCATATGGTGTTTATTGATCTAGAAAAGGCCTATGATCGAGTACCCATGGAAGTATTATGGAGGGTTTTGCATAAAAAGGGTGTACCTATCTAATACATCGACCTAATTAAAGACATGTATGGTGGCTTAACTGCAAGTGTTGGGACTCCTGGAGAAGAGACACAAACTTTTCCTATCACTGTTGGGGTACACCAAGGATCGACACTTAGCCCTTATCTATTTGTTCCTTTTTATGGATGAGTTGACAAAGCATGTTCAAGATAATATCCCTTGGTGTATGTTATTCTGTTGATTGATGAAAGAAAAGAGATATTGAATGATAAAGTTGAAGTTTGGAGAAATGCATTGGATTCTAATGGATTTATGATCAGTAGAAGCAACACTGAATATATGCATTGGCAATTTTAGCCAACCTAGGATTGTGAATGGCGGGGTCAAGTTGGATGGAATGGATGTACCAATATGTGATAAGTTTCATTACTTTGGCTCTATGATTGAAAGGAAGGGTGAGGTTCAAGATGATGCTTGTCATAGAATCACAGTAGGATGGTTGAAGTGGAGTACAACTGGAGTAGTATGTGACTAGAAGATTCCTCTCATATAAAAAGTAAGTTTTATAAAATAGTTATACGGCCAACCATGCTATATGGGAGTGAATGTTGGGCACTGAAGAAATAAGGTCTCAACAAGATGAATGTGACCGAAATGTGTATGCCGAGATGGATGTGCGGGAAGACAAGAAAAGATCGTTTGAGGAATAACAATATCAGAAAACAAAGTGAGGGTGGTGAGCATCGAGGACAAGTTGCGAGAAGGCTATCTAAGATGGTATGCACATGTGCAATGCAGACCGAGAAATGCACCTATTCGAAGCAAGGTTATAAAGTTAAGCACAACTAAAAGAAGCATAAGAATGCCTAAATTAACTTGGGAAGAGCTTATAAAGAGAGATTTTGAATCTTTACATCTTGATCACAATTAGACCTATAACATAGTTAATCAGAAAAGAAGGATCCATGTAGCTGACCCCAACATGCTTGGGATTGAGGCTTAGATGATGAACCTGGTTAATGAAAATTATTGGGAGTGGGTATCAACATATTATCTTCTTAGGGGGAGTCTCACAAAGTGTGTGAACTACAAAGAGTAGTCTATGATCTAAAACAGAGTCGGTTTGAAAAGTCGAGTCAAATCCATCTGAAGGCAGGGTTCTATGGGTTCTATGCCAATCACTCACTCTTGTTTAAAAGAATGAATCTAGTTTCATTTCTCTAAGTGTATGTGTTGATAACATCATCTTGTCTAAGAGAGATGTCAAAGGCATTTAGACAACAAGGAAACATATGTGCAAGCACTTTGTTACAAAAGACCTTGGAAAAGTGTGATATTTTGTAGGTATTAAAGTAGCTCATATTGCATATGCAATTAGCCTATCCTAGTGGGAATAAGTTGGTTCTTGACTTCCCATCGATATTGGCACACTTGGAGTCCTAACAATAGAAACACATCTAGAATCTATATTCCTTAGGGTGATTATCCATCATCAGACTTGCCAAATAATCAGAGATGCAGGATGATGGTAGGTAAACTTATATATGTTACTATGATTAATCAAGACATCATTGTAGATGTGGGATTGGTAAATCGCTACCTTTGACAAATCCAGGCAGTGCCACTGGAATTTTGTATGCCATATCCTTCAACATCTTCATAGCTATCCCATAAGAGGATTGTATTGTCAAAAGAATGACCATTATAATGTCACAAGCTTCTTTCACTTGGACTATACTAGAAGCCAAATTGATAGAAAATTGACTACGGGATTATGTACCTTTGTTGGAGGCAATCTGTCACACGGTGTAGCAAAAGGTAGTGTTTTGTTGTTTGGTTAAGTTAGAGGTCAAATATAGGGACATGGTCCATACTTCATTTTAAATCATCTGGGACAAAAAATTCATTTCCTAACATCGCTCAAATCCTTCTACTCCTACACTTATGTATTGTGCCAATGTGGTTGCTGTATTCAATGCCAACAATCCATTTTCCATGAAAGAACCAAGCATAATGAAGTCAATTGCCACTTTGTGCGAGAAACTATACAAGCCAAGATGTGATTGCCACTTGGTGCGAAAGCTATATAGGTGAATAAGATTTGCACCCCTAAACAAAATCATAGGAGCAAATTGCTAAGCAATACCAACATTTTTGAGTAAAAAGGTGTTTTCTACTTTAGTTGGCAAGTTGGGTGTGGTTGATATATACGCCTAGCTTGAAGGGGAGTATTAGAGTGTGTCACATATTTAGTCCCACATTGGGGACTCAGGATTTTTACCGTGTCCATCTTCTACTTGTACACACTCTATAAGTTCTCAATATAATCCCTAGTTACCACTTGTTAATTATTTTTGTCTCATGTTGATCGTTAATTTGTACCTCAAATTTTAATTGCACGGTGTTTCAGGTCAAAATTTAAACTTCTTGAGATACTATACTTATCCCAATGTAACATTAATCCTAAAAGATATCAGGCTGGTATGATTTTCTCCAAGATATTATAAATCCAAAAGATATAGGCCAACACTTCTCTAAAATTTAGTCAAATTATTACAAAGAAGTGGATCTCACTAATGCATAATATTGCTATGAGATATTATACATAACTCCATTGGAGGTCGTCTAAATTCTGAGCTAGGTAAGCTCATTAGCAGTTCAGATCTAGTAATAAATGAGACATCAAGGAGACTTCCTCTACCCGACCCCTCACTGACCTGTGGAGGCCCGACACGGACTAGTACTAAATGGAAAATATCAGGACAAGCATTTGAAAAAATATCACAAAAATTTATTAAAATTTTACAAACACGGGTTTGGTTTTACATGCGGGATCTACTTGTGACATGAAGTGCCTATGAACTATAGCTACAGATACGGCCTAAAAAGCAAGTAAAGATATTAGTACCATTTCATATGATGAAGTTATGAGAGTATGATAACTTACAGTGATTCTGAAAAATAAAAAGTATAAAAGATGAATTTTCATTTGCATTTGGATAACCATTATAGTGGGTCTGTGTATTATTAAAAGAAATATTATTCTGGTAAGAGAACATATTAAGTTCCAGTAATCATCCCGAACTAAAACCACAATACAACTATGATATTAAGTAACATCACCATATGCGATACAAATCACATTTTACATCTAGGAAGGGAACAAAGATACAAAAATGGCGAGTTCAAAGTTAATACATCCTTGTATTTAAAATCAGAAGAGCCACTTCTGCAAGAATGTGACCAAAAGTGAATTGGTGATAAGACCAAGACACTAAGGCCACCAACAGGCCGTCCCGGCTAAAACCCTATTTGAGAGAATTTCCAAGGATTTTCTGGTAGGTACTTGCCTAATTGGTTTATATCAATTACAGTAATTGTGGTATGTGATAGTGTATGTCCCACCTTCTTCAAGTTTTGTATCTGCAAAATCAACCATATGCTTGTCTTTTACTAGTTAAAAAGATTAGTTTAGCAGACATTTTGTTGATAGTAACAAGCATCATTAATAAAAGAAAAAAATTGTAAATAACATTGTAATATATAGATATTATGCAAAACCAACAAGTAACAAGTACTCTATTTCATTAAAAATCGCTACCACTTGGTACATAATAGTCATCTACAAGATAGGATAGGATGTTATTGAAAACAGGGAAGTGAACTGGTAGTGGCGATAGCAAGGACAATGATGAGAGTGGAGTGATTGTGGTCTGTGATAGGGAAGTGGACTGAATGGCGATGGAGACAGTGGTGAGGGTGGCAGAAGTGAGGCAATGATCGGGTACGTGTAATGTTAAAATGAGGGGTGTAGCAGTGTTATAGCAACAATGTGTAATGGCAACACCCTGCCGTAGTGGTAGCGAAACGTGCGTGATGGGGGGTATGTTTTGAATTTAACAATCCCTAAGGAGGCATGCAAATTGGAGTGTGTCTTACAGGGAGTGTGCATTGCAGAATGAAGTGCCACCGTCAAAAGAATGGTATAGAGATGTAACACTGGGTATAGGATGGGTGTCTTATGTATTTTTCCCTTGTTTGCTTCCCCACATGTTTTTTATGTGTAACATGTTTTGCATGTTTATTGAATCATTAGGAAAGAATAAGACACAGAGAAACTAAGATGAGCAATTCACTATCATATGATTAGAATGCTACTTTTATGTTAGCATCAAGCAGAGTGGCTATGGAATCCATAGTGATGACCGCTATTCTAGCTGTACATCACATATTCATGAAGGCCAAAAGTAATGGAGCATTTTCTTTACAACTAAATAGTAGTAATTTGGAGTTTACAATTATCTTGGATCCCAAATTTACCCAATGCTAAAGCACATTAGGCATCCGAACTAGTCGATTTTTACGGGTAGAGTTGGCAAAACAAGACCATGCCCATCCCAACTAAAGTGGATTTGGGTCTTAGGTTTAAAACTTGAAGAACCTGCATTTTTTGGGATGAGGAGATGTCTTCTGAAATTACTTCAAAAACATGACAAATAGGAGCAGATAAACCTAGACTTATCCGCCATCGAGTAAAAGTCCTATCTTCTTGGGATATAATGATAAGTTCCTATGGCTGAATTCATTTTCAGTGAGTGGCCTTGCAGTTGGCATTGGTCTCCTGGATATACTAAGCAACTGAGTTGACCCTCATGTCAAGACTATGGAAAATGTCATCTCATCATCATCATCATCATCATCATCATCATCATCATCATCATCATCATCATCATCATCATCATCATCATCATCATCATCATCATCATCATCATCATCATCATCATCATCATCATCATCATCATCATCATCATCATCATCATCATCATCATCATCATCATCATCATCATCATCATCATCATCATCATCATCATCATCATCATCATCATCATCATCATCATCATCATCATCATCATCATCACCATCATCATCATCTAAGCCTCAATCTCAACCATATTGGGGTTGGCCACCTGGATTCTTCTTTTCATATCTATTATGGGTCATATTAGTATCAATTAGTAAAGATTCAATGTCTCTCCTTTTAGGCTCTTGTTAGATTAATTTAGGCCTAAGTTTTCTTTTAATTGTGTCTGGCTCGCTAGCATTGCTTCGGAATGGTGAGATTGTCAGTCTGTGTTGTACATGTCCATACCATCTCAAGCGACCTTTATGTAACTTGCCCTTGATACTTATCATTGACCTCACTATGTTCCTTAAATAATCATTTCTAGAGTGATCTTTCCTTATCTTCCCACACATCCATCTCAGCATATGCGTTCTAGCCATATTGATCATGTTGAGACATTGTTTCTTTAGCACCCAACATTTACTCCCATTTTCCAATATCGCACGGTTGATCGTATTATTGTTCTACTAAATTACTTTTCAATCAGGTTATCTTATGATTACATACTAATCCAGTTGCGCTCCTCCATATCAACATTCATTTTATGATCATGTATATTATATCATCTTGAACATTGCCATCCATTTTAATAATAGAACACCAAGTAAGGAAACTTGGCACATTTTGGTATATCCACTCTATCCAACTTGTCACCACTATTAACAATTCTAGACTGGCTAAAACAAAAACGCATATACTATGGTAAGTGCCATCTCATTGAAAAAAATATGAGACCCGTCAACCAACCATCACTTTCTAATGGCCAACCTTGTATACTCTATATTTATTTTAAAGTCCAACCGATTGGGTGTAGGTTTTCTTCCTCCATGAATAAATTTTCTTTATCTCATTTCATTGAAAAGCAATGGAAGTATGAATTATTACTGTGTGTGGAGTTCCTGTGACGTCCCCAGATTTTCTAAAACTTAATGTAATGTGTGACGTCCAAATTGAAACCCTCACCTCAGAGAGAATCCCAATTTAAACATCCCACACTAGGCTAAGAAGAAGAAAATTAGAGGAAGTCAAAAGGAAACAACAGTAGCACATGCACATGAACAATAATAAAACCATACACACATGTTCACCATTCAACATATAGTTATAACATGAATTGCTACAACATTTGATATTACATATTGAACATCAAACTATACATATACATGTACTACCACTAAACTACATGATCTTAAGACAACAGGTCCACCTGTACATCAGCTCGCCACACAACTCTCACTATCTTGGATCTTCAAGAGCACAAGACCACAACCTAAACAAAAGATTACATGTGGTACACGTCAGCATAATATTCAAGAATATTGTACTGAGTACGCCTACGTGTCTTTTATATACCTCTCATCATATCTTGGCAATAAGATAAAACTAATACTTGGCAGTAATAGAAGAAATATAAGAAAAATGTACTTGAACAAGAATGCTTATTAACAAAAGAGAACACATGTCTTTTAGGTATATTTTCCATTATATCATCCATGCATTTACTACCTGAGAGCTGAATGCATTAAGGCCTTTATGATCTACTACCAAAGAGTTGGATCATTTCACAATGTTATCTACTACCAAAGAGTTGGATCACTTCCAAGTACTTTGCTACCAAAGAGTTGAAGTACTTGTTTTCCAACACTTTACTACCAAAGAGTTGAAATGCTTAGATATAATGGAACAAATATATTATGTTTCATGTGTTCATAGTAATAAGTATGGAAAATCATGCAACATACCATACAAGAACAATCATTTCATCCAATATCATTTTTTAAGTATTTTACTACACATATAACACAAGAATATTGTATAATAAGCCAAGTAAGAGGTAATGGCGTGCCTTCCAAAGAGATAGATCATTCTAATCACATATTCCTCATGTCATCTATAACTTTATTAAACCTGATCAAGACAAGATCACATACTATCATCAGGTTCTCATCATCTCAACCCTAGTCATGTTCATTTTATGGTTCACTTAGATCTTTAAGATATGTGCATCATTACTTGTCTTATCTTCTGATTATCTCATTGATGTCATAATTAAAACTAAGGTTCCATATATTGATATGAGCTTACTCTATAAATTCCATCATTTATTGAGCATGTATGTATTTACTACATCTTATTTAGGATTATCAACCCTAAACAACCATATAAAGCAAATTATATGCTTTTGTGCATCAACATGACCATGTCTGACATCATGTGCACTATAAACATGATTACAGACTTATTGACATTTTATCACAATTTTATATCATCATTTGATATTTATTATCTATGAAATAAGCATTACACACCTTACATGAGATCACTGATATTAGTGCATCAAAATCTTGATATTATAATTCTACTATATTCTACTCATTTTTCTGAGAATTTTGGTATATTATACTTATTTTTCTGATGCTCGAGCTATTTTCTATGATTTAATGAAGAACTGCATATTTCTGAGAATATTACCTTAATCGGACAATCGCCATGCGCCACGTGTCTAGGGTCAGGGCTCTGCCCTCTTTTCTTTCTCACGCAACATGACCGTGCACTGAGCACCACGACCATGGTGCCTGGATACCGCGAACATCTTTTTCCCTTGCTTCCCGTGCGTGCTTCCGCAACACGACACGACTTCGGCGACCCGTTGGCACTCTTTGGCACAAACTCTCATGCGAGACTCTGACCTCCTGGATTACGGCCGCAACCTTGGTCTCCTCCTCTCTTCACATCACCGACATAATAGGGAACTACTCTGGTCACGGAAGCTAGCACTCATATCCTCCTCAACATTCGATAACGCCTCCATCACCTCCTAAACATAGAAGGCATGATCCTCCTTGGCCATGATGGACATGGTACAATAGAGCCCCACTAGGATGTTGTGGCGGAGGTAAAGGGGCTATGTGCCTCCCTTCCGGAGTTGCCTCACGAGCACTGCATCAGGTTCACACTCTTCTCTCTACTTGGGTGATAATGGTGCCTGAGAGCTGCCGCCCACCTGATCTCGAGCGTCACTATGGGGCTCTTCTCTCCGTTCTTAGTGCCATCATGATGCCGACGCACAGTTTTCTATCTACCACCCCATTCTCCTGTAGGCGCCGCTACCGCGAGGATAATCCTTGGAAACGAATGGACTGGCGGCTCCGTAGCACTAAGCCACCGCAGTGAGGACGATCTCTGGTAAGAGAGTCACGATCTCCTCCTCCTCTCCGTGCTAGCACCTCTTCAGGATTCTTGGACGTTGATCAGTCATCCTCCACAACTTCTTGTGCTTCCTGGACTCCTCACTGAACACCGACGCGCTTGAGCGCCACCATGCTTGGACCTCGTGGCGAGCAAGCAGATAGCATTACCTCTTCCTCCTCGTCCTCTTCTCGGTATCTCCCTAATCTGCTGCTCAGTCAGCATACCACCGCTGCACCTGCCATGGAAGAGCACCAAGGATGAAGACACCCTTCTCACCTAGGGTCTGTAAGCAATGGTTATAGAAGAGGAGTCTAACTTTCCTCATCTACCACCCACTACCCTCACGTAAGGGTCTAACACTACAAAAAATATTTGATTTAACTACAATTATTCTAATTACATATATATTATATGTAGTTGAAGCTACTTTTGTTTACAAACTTTAATAGTGTAAGTAAATTACTATAGTTAATTATATTAATTAGACTTTAAAACTCTCTGACCTCTCCCCCTTCTCCATCCTCAATTGAAATTTCACTTCCCTCGCACAATTATCTCCCACACGCTCATTCTCTCTTCCTCCCCAATCATGCATCTTCCCCTCCCCCCATTTCGCCCTACACTACCCCTCCCCATCTGTGACCTAGACTCTTCTCCTATCCTCAAATTTCACTCCTCCTTCTTCTCCTTTAGCACCACCCTTCTCTTCTCAACACATTCATCCAACAGCCTTAGGGGCTGCTCTTCTTCTTGGTGGCTCCGCCCATCAGTCCAAGGGAGAAACTGCTCACTCTTCTACTGAGAGGCTCCAGTCATCACCCTAGACGTCCTGCAGGCCCTAAAGCCACTGCCTTAAGCCCATCGTACCTCAGTGACCACTCATCTCCCTTTGGTAATGGTCGACTCTAATATCTCTCTGATCATCTTCAGATTAGCAATCTATTATCCTTCCATCTTAAATCATCTTCACCATAGTGATATTACCATCTCCATTTGTCCCTGGCTCCGATCTCTACAGAAGGTAAGTACTCATTGCATCGAAGATGGATAAATACATCTATCTGGTAATATTTTTATTATATAGATCATGTATTTGAGGTTAAATGTATTGTGGATGTATGTGAAACACATATAAGTGGTGCTAAAGACTCTCTCTAGGCTTTCACAATCACGGGTTGTTGATGTCTTTGATTTCTTTATGCATTTATTGACTCACAGGAAATTTCCAAATTTCAAATATCATTGTTGCTGCATTCCATACAGACTCACAGGGAATTGGGTTCTATTGGATCTGATCTGTTATGCATATTTTGTACTATCTAATCTATTAACTTTATAACTTAATTTACCAGGTATTTTTGATATTTGAAACTGATCTTTATTGTTAGCAGGTGTTAGGACATCTGAATCCATATTGGTCTCTTAGGATTCTTAAGCAAATGATATGTAAAACCATAATAAACAAATACACCCCTGTAATCCTCTGATTGTAATCATTCATGGATGGCCAGATTCAATTTCCTTTACAAGATATTTAAAGTCATTGACATTTCTTGCATCTTTGGGATACCACCTGCTTATCATAAATAATAGGTTAGCACCGTCTATTCCCAAACCTACTTATATGAACTCTTCCTTAAATTCTTATGAATGAACTCTCTTAATACTTTTCAGCGATCATACCTACACCACAAATTAGTTGATGTCGTTCCCTTGTATAATCAGTAGACGATGCATGCTTCTCTTCTCATCTAGATATCTATTTTTGTGTCTCACTCTTGCCCTTATTCCTGAGACATAACATCATGTTCTTTTTTATTGTTGTCCTTAATCCCCCAATGGCTTGTTAAAGGTTATCATAATTGTAAGTATTCTTACATGTTAGTAGGCTCTCTGATTTTACTTTTGCCTTGTGGGGTTTCATTGTTCCTGAGGTAGTAGAGATTAAGTGATCAATATTCAGCACGAGATTATGTGTGTGTATCTAAGGAGTGTAGGAATTTTCCAAGATTTTTTGTCTAGTCTAACTAAAATTACTCTCAACACAACTGCCAATGTTTATACATCCAAAATTAGCTTGGTAACTCTTATTGTGACCATGCATTGTCGTCTTTGCAGAGGATAATAACCCATGAAAATAAATGGCACCCTAGTTTCTAAAGAACTTACCCAAAGGAATCACAATGATGAGAAACCAAACTATCAAAAAGCTGAAGAAAGTGAATTGCAACAAGAAAATGAGGATGCACATAATTGAAGAGGAAATATTTCTGGGAAGTGTTGGTAAGGCTTTGATTGTCCCTAAGAATTGAAACTACCATCCTTTTGCTCTACTCTATCCCTATTTTATGATGTTTCGATACATGGTTGCTTCCCAAGAAGAGGACCATTCTTCCACAAAGCCTAATGAAGACATTATATGGTTCTAGAAAGGAAAAGAAAAATCTATGGGGGAGTTTTGGTATTGGTTTATTCAGGTTCATTCTGTAGCTTTCTTTTACTGCCAATTTAAAATCGCTAACTAAAAGTTCATGTAGTAGGTAGATAAATATATTCACATAAAGTCTAACTTACCTTTTTTCATTTTGAGGTATGTACTGATGGACTAAAACATTCACACTATAGAAGACTCATAATTGACATCACGAGATCAGAACATGGAGGTATGTCTCTCATCCTAAAGTTTGGGACTGAAAATTGAAAATCTCATGCTACTTATATATGATCCAAATGTGGATTCATTAATGACATCATCCTCATACTGAAATATTTAGTAATGCATAATGAAACATGTGCCTAGTAAGGGTGATTTGATCATGCAACTATTTTGTTGGCAGCATGCCATAATATGCTTTGTGTTGATATGCTAGTCATTTTCTTGCCCCTACTTTATCCCTAGTCTAGCTAGCACTCTATCCAAAATTGATGTATCCGTGAATGTTGATATATTTTGTAGCATGCCAGTTCTAGTAGGTTTCTTGCTTCCTCATGTGTCCCAACTGTACCTAGTTGGTCGATTAGTTTCTATCACAAAGTAGCAGCACTAAAGAGGAGGATAAGAAAAGGTAGTAGTACAAACAGAGGAGAATAAAAAAGACTTAAAAATGGTAAAATAGTAGAAGGAATAAGAATAAGACGGAGGAGCCATTATACGATATCCCTAAGAAACATGCAAAGACATCAAGTGGATTTTTGGTGATAGGAAATCCTACATGACTCAATTGAGATGGGGCACCACGATGGCCATTATGTAACAACTGACAAGGATTTTATGTCAGGCAGTATCACTCATGTAAGTGAGGAGAATGGGAACTGATGTTGGCAATCAGAGATTGAGGATGGCTATTTGTGTGAGTGTGAGAAAAAATGTTATTGTTAGGATTCTTGTTGGATTCAATAGGGGTGTTGTGTTGCTCTCCATAGTAGTGTCTGTAGAAAGCCTTTGTGTGGTGAGGCGTTACTCTTAAGAGAGGGGGGATGCAATGAGTCTTAATGTGAGATGAGCATGCTACAAAACAACTATATTGTGTCTTCAATTCAAGAGATGAGCACGCTACAATTGTATTGTGGGCTGTTGACAGAACTTAGAGAGGAAGAGTAGCATCAATTTTAAGTGAGATGGGCTCAATATTGAACGACATGATGGTTCTTGCATCCAAAAAATATGATTAGGGGTTCAAGGTAAGATTCATTTATAACCTATACAACAATGAATCAGAATTTTCTAATCCCAAGGTTAAGTTATGAAGATCCACCATTACCATGATCGATGTTAATATATATGCATTTATTTACTGTTCTGCTATTTTACATTTATATATGGACCTCATTGTAAATGTTCTACTAATATAAATATAAGGGTACACACATTGTGTAACCCTAAGCTCTCCATTTCACTTGGTCTTCTACATGGTACCAGAGCAGGCCTAGATCCGGGAGCCGCCGCTTTTCTCCCTATCTCCCTTCCCCCTCTCTCTCTTTCTCTGCCCCCCTCCCCCCGCGCCCGCCAGCCGCTACTGTTGCGCTGGGGCAGCACGCGCCAGGGCCGCTGAGCTGCCGGGGCCACCGTCCCTTTGGGGCAGCCCGTATGTTGTTGGGCTCCAATCTTCTCGCGGTTGTCCGGTGGCTTGAATTCCTACTAAAGACCACCTTCGGATCTGTTTTCTGCCTTCCCGTGTTGGCCATTTGAGCCACCGGGTTCCTTGTTGCGCTCCGGCGTAGCCCGTATGTGAGAGGTCCATACGATTTGTAGATTTGTGCCTACTGCTGCCTACCTGACGACGTAGGCAACCTTCTACTACATGCACATGCCTTTTGCTACCTACCTATCACTTTGGAAGTTGGTCTAGTTCTGTCTCTTGGCGTCCTCCGGTGAAGATCTGCACCGTCAAGTCACTACGGTCAAACTTGATGGGCGTAACTACTAGCATTGGGTGTGCTCCATGCAAATCTATGTTAAATCTCAAGGCAAGATGTCTCACTTGACGTGTGATCCACCTGTTGTGCTTGCTGCGACTGCCGACTCCAAAGATGTTAAAGCCTATGATGACCGGGTGAAAGATGACTCTATTGTTATGACATGGATTCTTTTTTTCTTCCACATGGCAGAGCTAATTCTTATTCATTCTGCGCTCTATTGTGGATAAAATAGACTAAATGTCCACCTGGTTCATGTTGTGGAGCTAGTGGGGTACTATAGAAGTGAAGCTGAGCGAGGTTCTATATAGGATGGCATGTTTTACTAGACTGTCCATGGATCTATTGAAGCTGCGAGGGACATGGTAAATAAGCTTTGCGAGGGGGGTCCCTATGAGGTTCCCAATCTCCCTAGCAAAGGGCAAGAATTGTGGGAGTGGTTTGCTTCTGGTGCGGTGCCTGATAGCTTCCAGAGAGTCAGTGAAAATGTAGACATCATCCCATTTGCGATCTTTTACAGAGTTGATCACCAAACATGATTGCTTTAATTTCACTAACGAGTGAAGTGGTGGACTGAGTAGTTTGGCAAGAACCCAAAATATGTGATCCATCTGCAAGCACAGCGTGGGCGCTGACTGACGCTGTGTTTTGGCCATTGTGATGAGCCACATCCGTGAAGAAGTAAACTGATTTTGTTATAAGATTCAGAGCATAAGAATTAGCTACCGTTTGGATATGGCCAGGACCAGTTTGCAGCTTAAGAATGGACTCAGTCCGGAGCTTGATGAACTCAAATTTCTTGGATGCTGGCTTGAGCTTCTATTGATAGATTTGTTCATTACGGCTTGCCCATATATGCCAGTAGGCAACCACTCTCATGATGAAGGAGTCATCTGAGTTTGTGGTGCACCTCTAGATCCATTCATTCGAGTGGAGGGCTGAGTGATCTTCATTGGGCATCACCTGATTCTAGACGTCTCGGCTAGATTTGCAATCTTGGAGAGCATGAGTGATGGTGTCTTGGCTATTATTGCAGACAGGATATTCTTCTGGGACGTCCATGTGTCTACACCTCTTCTCCATGTTCATCATGAGGGCCCCATGAATCATGAGCCGTAGAAACATTTTAATCCGTTCTGGTATCTTGGCTTGCCAGATGCCTTTCTAATTACCGTTTGTAGTGATCTCTTTCCCTCACCTGAGCCACCTATAGGCAGATCATGAGGTGAACTTCCTGCTTCTTTCAAGAGACCAGATCCAGCCGTCATCGCCCGAGTGAAAACATGGGGCAGGGATAGAAGCAATAGCAGACCAAGTAGATGCAGGCAGGAAATTGTAGATGAAGTCCCAATCCCATACCCCATTGGAGCACGCCATGGAGTCTATAGTGAGATTGCGGATGTCTTGGGGAATTAGCCAATGAGGGTGGAAGTCCAGCATAGAATGACCCAAAATCCATTTGCCTTCCCACGTGTTTGTGTGCCTCCCGTTGTTGATTGCTATATGACTTTGTTCGGTGACCTTATTGAGATTCTTCTTGATAAAGCTCCAAGCCAGGGAGATCGATACTGATTTGTGCCTACCATTCTTAATATATTTGTCCTTCATCACCTTGAACCAAACCTTAGACGGGTCAGTGAAGAAAGCCCAAACGTTCTTCATCATTAAAGCATTATTTTGGTCTCTGGCATCCCGGATGGAAAGACCCCCAATGTCTTTACTAGAAGAGACTTTTTTCTAGGATACCAGTGATGTTTTCCATTGGTTGGAACCTCCAGACTAGATGAACCTCTGAGTGTGCTTATTGATCTCATCACAAAGGCGCAGTGAGAGTTTAACAGTTTGCATAATATAGGATGGAATGGCCAGCAAGGTGAATTTGTCCAAGGACACCCGACCCGCTAGTGATAAGCTTTTTAGGGCCCATCTATTCATCCTCCTCTAAATTGAAGCTAAAATATCTCCATGAGTTTCTTTGTTGACACGGTGATGAAGAACTGGCACGCCAATTTATTTCCCTAGGTCGATGGTCCAAGGAAATTCCAGCTTCTGACTGATCGTTGAGGTGTATTCTTACTAAAGAAGCATCATGATTTAGGCTTGGAGACAGATTTCCCGGAAGCCAAATTGAAATCCTTGAGGATAGAAGAGATGATACGAGCTTGTTTAACAAAAGCTCCACCCAAGAGAAGAATGTCGTCGGCAAAGAATACGTGGGAAAACTTCAAACCTCCCTGGGTGAGAGTAATTGGTTTCCATTTATCAGCTTCCACAGAACCAAAAATAGCTTGGCTCATCCATTCCATACACAAGACAAAAATGTAAGGGCTGACAGGGTCACCCTAACGGATGCCTTAGGTAGCTTTGAAGGGGAACAGAGGTTCACCTTCCCACAAGATGGATGTTGAGCCTTTGCTTATGATTTCCATGATGATGGTAGTAATTCTAGTTGGCATGCCTGTGCGCTGCAAGGTGTCATAGATATGGCCCAGTTCATCCCATCAAATGCCTTGGCCAGGTCTAGCTTAATGCACATCCAAGGTTTCTTACTAGCTTTGATTATGACATGGATTCTGAATAGTAGTGAGACAACAATTAGTGTCACATTATTATACCTGCAGACAGCCAAGCAGATGTGGGATCAGCTTGCTAGCACCTACTCACACAGCCAGAATCCAAAGAAAGTGTTTGATATCAACAAACAAATCAGTCGTCTGTGTTTCTCGGGATCTGAACTTACTGATTATTTCTTGCCTTCAAGGGATTTTGGGGGGAATTGGAGGCCTACCATCCCTTGTCTACTGATTTGGCTACTATGCAACATCAACGCCAGGAGTTGCAAGTAGTTCAATTCTTATGTGGCTTACCTGACTCTTATGATGGGGTTGGAGGAACCCTTCTAGTTGTAGAGCATCTTTTGGACCTCCTGCTGCTGCACACCCTCAGACTGGCCAACAATTATGTAGCTTTTGTGGCCGGTCTAATCATATTGAAGAAAAATGCTGGGAGAAATATGGCAAACCGGCTTGGGCCAATGCGGCCACTGATGCTAGTACCTCTTTTGAGATCAACAAACACCATCATTAAAATAACAAGTGTCATTAACAATAATAAAACATGCGGAAGCGATTATCACCAGCGGATTACTGAAAATCACTGAAAATTTTAAACTTTTTACAAAGAGATCCATACATAGGAAATATTTTTCATCAAGAAACATTATATAACATTTACATTCTGGTTCATATGTACATAACATGTACCATCTCTTTTCAGAGACTACATCATCAGCTGCCTTGACACATTATATACAGACAAAATACAAAACTCGAGGCATCAAGCCAAAACCTCATATTGATTCATTAAAAACACTGACTAAAAACTCCGAGGACCTGAGAGTATAGAGACGACACATAGGAATTTCTAGCTGCATAACTTGACCAACAATATCTCCTCCTGAGATCTCATTGTTGTCTCTGATGTTACGGCTGCTGTTCTTTCCTTGCAATGGGATTCTGCTTCTTTGTCTGCGTCCACCTAAAAATGTTGGATCCCACGGGGGTGAGACAATTGTAAATTGCCCCAGCGGGAGATATATCTCTCCGCCAAAACATTGTTATAGCAGTTTATTAAAATAAACTGAGCAGAAGGATATATATATTTAATCAACAGTAGGTAAATCACTTGTATGAACAAAGTGAAGTAATCTCCTTTTTCAAGGATAACATTGCATCTACTCATGGTAGACTCATAGTTCATCTGTCTACTTGTAATGAATACAACAGATATGAATAACATCAATGAACTACAGATATATAACATAAATGTAACATCAGCCAATGAATTTCTGTATTCAATCCTTAAGCAAACATGCTATACGGCTGATTTCATTTTACAAACACACTTATGCCCTGAGGAGATGAGGTATACCGCTCATACTCCAACCGACCGCTGCGAAGTCGAAATAAGTACCATACATAGGTCAATGGAAGAGCCGGATTCCCATGACCTCTCACATCTCGGTCAGTGCGGGACAACAAGCAGGACTGTGTTGACTGCTCAAAATAGCTTTCCAGGGTATACTGGAACTTCTCTATAGAGTTACAGCGTAAACTGCACTCTCATCGGCCATCGAGAGATTTAATGTTTATCTCCATCGACCCGACATAAGTATTATGGGAAGATGTGTACGACATCTATCCCAATCATCGGGAGATTTATGATACATCCATCCCGACACATGAAGGATTGAGAGGTTTGTTTCTTACCTTCCCTCAAATCACTTCACCAGACGTAAGGATACTTTTCGCCCATTTACCCCCACATATTCAAAATATGCGTTCTGGGTTTTGCCGCGGAGCACCTGTTTCACCATCACATGTTCCTGACGATGATGGATCTATGGTCAGGGCTTCTACATGAAAAGATTTCACTTGATTAATTAAGTACATTCTCATATTCTTTTAGCATCAGCCAAGTTATCAAATAAGACTTATTACAACAATGCTATAAAGAGACATGTACAACTTTCATTAGATACTTATCAGTCTTTCAAAGACCTTGGGAACTCAGTCCCTCATTTCAAAACTGGGAATTCTCATCCATTCACATTCTCATCACCATATTCATATGGTTCTGGGTATTCAAACCCTTAACTCATCATTGAGCATCATTACCATTTATTAGGTAACTATCACCTTCAGGTCATCTGACCAAGGCATTCATGATACTTGTTACACAAGTATCACACATGGCTCATAAGGCCACAAGATATCTTGTCACCTCTTTCTTGGCAACAACTTACTCATGTGACTCATAAAAGTCCATGCACATTTGTTACTTTTACTAAGCAACAACAGTATTAAGGCACATAAGGCCAATCAACATTTATTGTATAAATGTCTCAGCTCAACTTGGCTATATTCATCATCTCATAATATCTGTATGGTTATTAGACATGATAACAGTCATACAAGATATTCATCACATCATGTGATACAATAGTAACACCATTATTCCTTTCCCAGGAATTAGGGTTTACTATCAAATATGGCTTTTCATTCCCTTTACCCAAATTAGGGTTAGGGTTTCCCTATTTCTCATATACCTTCACCCTTCTTAGGGCCTCTCATCACAACATAATATTAGAATATCATGTGATGTTAATACATAGTCAGGGTTTCTAATGGAATCATCTTCAACTAGTGTTTCACATGGAATCACCCTCAACTAGGGTTTTACATGGAATCACCCTCAACTAGGGTTAGAACTCAATAGCCCCATCAATTAGGGTTTATGTTCATGATTAGGGTTTCATGATCTCTTTACTTAAGGATCATACCCTTAATCACCACATGAATCATATTCATATATGAATTCATTCTACATCAACTTCACAACTTGATAAGGTCATATCATTCCCTCAATCAAGTACATACAACTATGATTAACATAGTGTACCAAGTCATTGATCCTATAAGCAATTAGGGTTCATTCCCTACTTGGCACTAATTACTTAGGTACTATTAGGGTTTCAACATTTGTACCTTCATTGATTCATTAATAATCATCATTGGATTGATGGATCATTCATCATCTTAATTCTTAAGAGATTCAATCACATTGGACCTCTATCACATAAGGTATCCAAATGAATTGACCATTTGGATCTTCAATTACAATAGGTGTCCAGGTCAATTAGCCAATTGAGTCCTCAATTATATTAGGTATCCAAAAGGATTAACCAATTTAGTCCTCATTCAACTTTGACTACTTAAGCCCCAAACGGTCTTGGTCTTTCAAAGTTCAAACGGTTTGAAACCGTTTGCTAAAGCACCTTTTTGAAACCGCATGGGCTCAACCGGTTTGGGATCGTTTGGTCCCAAACGGTCTTGAGACCGTTTGGTCCCAAATGGTCTTGAGATCGTTTGGACTCAAATGGTCTTGAGACCGTTTGGTCCAAACCTCCTCAAAACCGCATGGACCAAATATGATCTCAACCAATCAAATTGGATTAAGGTTTCCAATGTTGATTCCTTCAATCATTGAATTCATGGAACCAATCATCAATTGGACCTATCCTCATACTTCAATTGAGTTAAATAGGTCAACCTACAACTGATTTAGCCCTCAATTGACCCTCAATTAGTCATCAACTAGGATTTGAATCAATTGAATTAGGGTTTGGAATCAATGATCCTTCAACACTAATCAATGCAAGATTAGTTACTTTGAAACCTTTGAACCATCATCCAAATTGAACATGACCTGACCCCAAACGGTCTTGAGGTCTTTTGGATGACATCCAAACGGTCATGAAACCGTTTTCCCATCATATCATCAAAATCCAAGTCACACAATTAAGATTTGGATCATTGGATTGATCACCAAATCAGCAATTGATTACACTTTAACTTAGTAACATTGGATCATCAATTGCTTAACCATACTCACCCCTAGACCTCCAAACGGTCTTAGATGACCTCCAAACTGTCTTGAGACCGTTTTTATGACCTCCAAACTGTCTTGAGACCGTTTGGCTCATCCAACCCTTGGATTCTAGTGAAATTTCATCAAGGTTTGGTCTATTGAGTCGATCAACAAATCAGCAATTGATTGCTTTGTAACTTAGTAACGTTGGACCTTCAAATAGGCAACCATACTTATCCATAGACCTCCAAAAGGTCTTGGGTGATCCCCAAATGGTCTTGAGACCGTTTTGGTGACCCCCAAACGGTTTTGAAACCGTTTGGGCTAATTAACCCAAAAAGTCAAATAAATCAAGTTGAAAATCAGCACTTAATCCAATTAGGGTTTACCTAATTGATTAGACTTCAACTGATTATTCCTTTGGAATTAATCCATAAAATTTGGTGAGTTATTAACAAACATCATTAGGAACAGTAATCTCAAACGGTAAGCCCTTTTTCAACCCTCTCAAATGGTTTTGAAACCGTTTGCCCAAAAAGGCAAATTAATCAAGTTGAAAATCAGCACTTAATTCAATTAGGCTTGCCTAATTGATTAACCTTCAACTCATGATTCCTTTGGAACTAATACATAAAATTTGGTGAGTTATTAACCAACATCATTAGGAACAGGAATCTCAAACGGTAAACCCTTGGTCAACCCTCTCAAATGGTTTTGAAACCGTTTTCCCAAAAAGGCAAATTAATCAAGTTGAAAATCAGCACTTAATTCAATTAGGCTTGCCTAATTGATTAACCTTCAACTCATGATTACTTTGGAACTAATCCATAAAATTTGGTGAGTTATTAACCAACATCATTAGAAACAGGAATCTTAAACGGTCAACCCTAGATCAACCCTCTCACACGGTTTTGAAACTGTTTGCTCTCAAACGGTTTCAAACCGTTTGCTCTCAAACGGTTTGGTGAGCAAACATGTTGAAATCGATTGGAACAAGATTTCTTTGGGAAAAGTATACAAAATGATGTCATAATCATCTACCTTTGTCCATGAAGTTCGAACAACTTCTGATTTCATGAATTAATAAATTTCAACCAGCAATTAATCAAGATAATGAAGGAATCAATGAAATTGCAAGATTAATGGTTATATAACAATGAAAAAGGGTTCAAGTTATAAAACCCACCTCCAATTGAGCTCCAAAGCTCCATGTTATGCAACTCCTTTCACCATTATAAGGCTCGTCCTCAAGGTTTGAGTGAAAAGGAATGATTAGAATTGAAGAGGAGATCGAAATAGGAAGAAATCCATAATTTATTTTCGATTTCCACCATGGAATCATGAAGAACGAGGATCAAAGGCTTACCAACAGGTTGGGGACGTGCTCCCTGCTGTCCTTAGCCTTCTTGGTCGGTTTGTAAGTAAGGGGAAGAAAGGAAATCCGAAAAAGTCATTAGGTGGGTTGGAAAAGGCTCTTTTATAAGGAAATTGATGAAAGAGAAAATGTTTAGTTAAAATTCAATTAATTCCAAAAATGGTACCACCTCTTCCTCCTTAGTTTGCTTGCATGAAAAGGAAACTCAAAGCCACCGAACTCCCTTCCATTATCTATGGATTAAGGGAAAAGAAAATAAGCACCTTAATCCATTATAATATCAATATATCTTTTTGAGTGGAAATTCTTTTCCTTATAATAAGGTGAGTGGAATTTCACCTACTTAAGATATTTTCGATCCTTTCAGGCTCAAGGACGGTCACTCATGCATCTGAATCAAACCATTTTAGTTTTGGTTGAAGGTTCTTTAATTAATACATTTATTTTTGCCCTAAATCAAATTAGGATTTCAAATAGGGTTAAATCTTGATTATTTTAATATCAAGATTCTCTCTCCTCCAACTTAATTAAAATGAGGCGCCCATCTCATTTTATTTTCTCTACATGATGCCAAGAAACATTGGGGACCTTATTGAAGTGGTAAATTACATATTGCACCCTAGGTTTTGGGTAAATTGCACATTACACCAAAACTAGGTTTTCATGCACATACATTGTTTTATCAGCTCTTTCTTGGTATTCAGGCTTCCATAAGCCATACCTCAGCATCATTTTCACTCTCATTATGCTTCAACACATGAGGAACATATTATCATGCACAATTTTCACTTAAACCCCTCAACTTTGGTAATTTGCACTTTAGTCCAAAACAAACAAAACATTGATTTCAACAATGTTCAAAAAGGACTAGAAAGAAAGATAAGTTCCTCTTGAGCCCTAATTACTTTTCACAAGATGAGATTAAACATTTAATCACCTTTATTAATTAAAACACCTAGGGTTAAAGTACAAACCAGGTCAGGGATGTTATAAATTATAAACACCTAACAAGGATTTCGTCCTCGAAATCCCAGATAAAGGAAGACAGATGTATTTTATTCATCATACTATCTAGTCTTCACTTATCATCTCCTTATTATGGAGAAACCGTAAAAATTTGATCAACACAAAGTGTTTCAGTACATGATTCTTATAGAATCAACACACAAAACACATGCTCCACTGTTCCTCATCATTGACTATGAAGTCAACTTTGTGTCAAATAACACTTTTCTTGTCCAGAGAAACATCATACATTCTTTATTAGTATCATGTTTATGCAAAGCATAAACCCCTAACATATTATGTTCATATCATTTCATTTTACATAATCAGATTAATTTCACAGTTGACCACTCCATGTAGCCAACCTAAATCATCTGATATTTTCTCAGATACGGGGATCTTCTACCTTGGTATCTATCGCATGTGTTGAGAACACATCACATTCTTATCTTATGAGGAGTACACTTTTAGTTCCTCATACAACATGCTCATCTGAGATTATTTCAGACTTCTCTTTCTTATGCATAGGATATGATACATTTATTCATTCCATATTCTTGATTTATGATACTCATTAGATTGTCTCAGAATGACTACTTGATCAGAGCAATAAAAAGACAACAATATAAGAGTTTCCATACTCACTTTATCATCAATAGTTGTATATCTGGCCAAGGTATATAAATACTGAGATTAAGTGGTATGCACTTTGTACGCTATCATACTCCTTCTTTTCATATTGTCACAAGCATAAGGTTTAACATCCCTGGATTTCATCTAGGAAACTCTTCTATACCTCATCTTTTCTTATATAGGTAAGAACAACATAAAACATTTGTAATGTTTTACCATGCAAAACATAAGTCCTCATAGGACTAAACAAGGAAAGTTCAATCATTTCCTTCCTCAGTTAATCCAGGAATTCATAAGATGACATATTTGAATGACATTATCTTGTCTAACTTGTCATAATTCATGGATTATTCACTGCCTCAGGCTAACTCTACCTCAAAGGTTGATTCAACAGGCTAAGGTTGAGCACAGACTCAATTTAAGTCTAGAAATTCATCATTTCCTTTTGCTCCAACCTGCTGATGCTGAGTATAAATCATGTTGATATCTAAAACATCATCATTGGGGCTGGTAATCTAAGTTACACTACCAATGCTTGCTCCACTATATACATTACTGTTGCCCTAAATTTTCCAACAGTAATACTTAAAGAAGGATTTTCTTATCATAGATGGATCAGCTAGGGGATTCTCAGGCAACTGTCTCTCTCTTGCCTGTTCCCATGCACCCCTTCTTGGTGCAACATTGCTGCTTTCAGCAACAACCTCCTCATGTGACCCAGTCATCAACATTGCCTCGAGTACTTCTACTACTGACTTCATTCGCGATGAGGTCGAGCGTCTTCTGCTTGAGCGTACTGGCTCATCTTCTACTGCCACCACCACTAGAGCACATGCTGCGACTTACTCTGGTTGTGATATTGCCTTCCTCACTGCACCATCTTCTAGTACTGGTAATACTAAATGGGTTATTGATTTGGGCACATCTTCTCATCTATCTGGGAATCAGTCTTTGTTCAAAAACTTATCTAGACCGATTACTCACTCATCTGTTATGCTTGTTGATGGCTCCAAGTCCACTGTTTCACGGATTGGAGATATTTTTTCTAATATCATGTTGAGATCTGCGCTATATGTGCCTCGCTTTCCACTGAGTTTATTATCTGTTAGCAAGATTTTACGTAGCCTGAACTGTAGTTTGACTTTTGTACCTGGTTCATGTGTTTTTCAGGACCTTCGCACGAGGATGGATATTGGTGGGGAGCATGAAGGTTCTGATGGCTTGTACTACCTGGACAATCTGAAAAAAGTGGACAATGTGGCTTTGGCTTCTGAGTTATCTTCTTCAGCTTCGGCACTACAGTGGCATTACAGACTTGGGCACCCATCTTCTGAGAAACTATGACATATTGTATCTGATGTAGGGACACATGTTTTTCAGTGCGAGTCATGTCAGTTAGGGAAACAGACTAGGGATGTTTATCCTAAACGTTCTCAAATTAGTAGTAAAAATATTTTTGATATGGTTCATGTTGATGTATGAGGTCCATGTCATGTCCCTAGTCTGTCTGGAAATAAATATTCTATATTATTTATTGATGATTTTTCTCGGGCCACTTGGTTGTCTTATGAAAAGTCGATCTGAAGTTTTGTCCACAATTAAATTCTTTTTTGCTGAGGTGAAAACACAGTACTCTATGCCTGTTAAAGTTTTTAGAACTGATAATGCACTTGAATTTGTTCAGAAAGATGTTGAATTGTTTTGTAAATCTGTTGGCACTATACATCAGACTTCTTGTGCATACACACCTCAGTAGAATGACATTGCAGAAAGGAAGAATAGACACTTACTAGAGGTTGCTAGAACCATTATGCTGCATTCTAATGTACCTCGATTATTTACTGTTCTGCTATTTGACATTTATATATGGACCTCATTGTAAATGTTCTACTAATATAAATATAAGGGTACACACATTGTGTAACCCTGAGCTCTCCATTTCACTTGGTCTTTCACAATTGGCAACTTGTTATCTTAGAATTGAACTTTTTCTCAGCTAGTGTTCTGCATATGTAGACATGATAGGGATAGACCAGTTTGGCGTGTTTAAATATGCAATTCTAACGTGAGGTTTTTTGGGCCAAATCAGCTAGTCTACTCTCTGATTTTGGTAGGTGCGTGAAATTTTTTCTCGCCAATGTCTAAGAGTGAGGAACTTCATTTTAGTATCTTGAGAGAAAGTTGCAAGGACTGTATCTAAAACATCTAAAAATGAAAGCTCTACCAATCCAAGTCATGCTAATGAGATTTCATCAATTATTGAACAAGGTGTAGACAACAATATAGTGGTACATTATCCTACTACCATTATCAACTTTAACGAAGCTAGTAATCACCTTACTTAGAGGGAAACACATCACGATTCCAAGAAGCTAAAGAATGCATGAGAAAGTGATTCAGTCATATTAAACAAATAGATCAACCCTGATGGAAAAAACCTCAAGCATATCTTCAAGTTGATGAGGAAACTAGAACACTTTTCAGTCCAATCGAATTAATGGAATGGATCATGTAGATAATAGTTCTATAAAATTATATTGATAATGGTTGCTTCATTTTGCATATATATATTAAAATCGTGACGAAAGAATAAGTTAGTCCAGATTTTCTAGATTTGCAAGAAAGGGTGGTATTACCATATTGGCAAAATGGTTGAGTCAAGCAGTGCGAGCAGATCATACCACTGTCATTCGTTTTATTTTTAATATTTTGTTGTCAACTTCACCTATCAAATTTCGTCCTTTACCTAATATCAGCTTGCTTTTGATGTGTGGTTGTTTGATATCCTTTTTTATAAGTACTTTGTCACCGTCTCATCCATAAGGTTTTGCCTTAACACGTATTCCATACTTCAAATAGTGGATAAACTGTGTATTTATGACATCCAAGTCTACCACTATGATTCTTGAGTTTGCTGAAATAGTACTTTGTAACTCATATTTTGGTAGGGCACTTTGTGTCTCCGAAGTTCATAGATTGTGCACATACCAGGGTTTGATAATGTTGCTGCATATTTTCTCGATGGTTATCTAGAGTTTAATTATGCCATTCTTCTCAATTTCCCTATACACTATAATCAAAATAATATTACAATTCACATCATTAATGCTAAGGTAAATTTGCTGACCACTTTGAACGCGATGAAGTTCAACCCATGATATTCATTGCTTATTTAATAGCATATTTGGATAATCATCTCTTACTTATATATACACTGAAATGCTAAATGTAGTATGCTGTCACCTTAGGTCAACATTATAACTGTAACTCTATTTACTCAATTTCTAACTGTCATACTACAACATGTGATGTTAGCTTTAGGACTAGTATCCCAGGACTTTGTAAGAATCTGATACATATACAAATAGAGGCTATTTGAGCATTTGGGAACCTTTCGAGGGGTTTAAGAAAATTTTTTTCTGGAAGCTCATGCTTTCTTCTCCTTTTGCTTGAATGTTTTGTAAATTATTTCTTTTTATATTATTTACATACTATATATGGCTATGTGTGGCTGATATATTAGTTATGGTAATAGATCTTCTTTACTAGAAGAATCATCAATGGGTATGAGTATACCTGTTCGTTGAGGGATCTAAGTTTACCTTCAATATTTATAAGAATAGTTATACTCTGTAGAGATTCCTCAAAGTATCTAATCATTTGAATATTGCTCTTGGGTTTTCTGGTATGTGAAAAGAGAATATTCATAGGAATGCTTTATCTACGGCTTACAGAGTCTCACTCCAGCATTGATCCCTTCGCTAGTACTATCAAAATTCTCTTATTCCTGAAATTCCTCCTAACAATAGTCATCAATGTTTCTTTCCTTTATTAGTACTATAACCTTTGATACGATTTCATAATTTTAGCTCAACAGAATTATATGGATAGGCACAAATATATTATAAGCCACACTAGTATATATTTTAGAATGATTAAATAGCTTTTTTATTTTGTAATTTACTGTAGAGATGTGCCCATTTATTGTTTTCACTATGGCAAGTGTGATTAACACAATGGCAGTTGACTGATGGAGAACTTTTGGTCATTATTTAGTATTTGGTTTGTTATCCATAGCTGCAAGTTGCTCTTGTGACACCTTTTGGTCAATCCTATAAAGATATTTGACTGCTAGCTCTAGATGCTACCCATGGCAGACACTTATTAGATTTTCAATTGATGCTTCGAAGTAAGGGTGTTGCAGATAACATTCAGAATATTTAGTGCATATTATGAAAGTTGGGTTGATATAGAATATTTGTAGGCACGTTCCTAATAATTTTTAAACTTCTCAAGATCTAGCAACTAATTCTGTGTTCATTCTACAAGGTCCATTTACTACATGAGACAATGGATGTCAATATGGAGGTAGGTCACAAACTGGGAAATTTCTATTTATGTTTCAATTAAGTTCTTTCCTACACTAGTTACAAGGTTACAAAATGATATGAAGTAATGGTAATTACAGTCGTGTTATTTACAAGATGATACAAATTTACATGATATATGCAACTAAGAAATAGGAAGAACTTAGCTTAACACACTACAATATCTGTCTACTTTTTACAATCATTTATATTTAGTATTAAATTTGTACATCAAGATTTTTGTTTTATACACTTTCAGAATTCTTAAAATATAGTCATACATGTGTATTTTCTTGAGATACCCAAACAATTCATTGATGACTTTGTAACCAAGATTAGTCTATATTGCTATTGCAATTGATTTTGTTTTCTCTATCTCTCTGTCACTCGCTCTCACCCCATACCATCACCCCACCCTGTCACTCATCCATTCTCCCCTAAATTATTAAAACATTCAGATCCCAACCCTGTATCAATGCAGTGATCCAATAAGCTTAAGCTTGTACTACATAAATCCCACATGCACTTCTTTGACACTAATGAAAGATGGTGACAATACTTATCACGAATTATTTGTGTTTTTGTAGCTTGGTGAGAAGGAATTAGTTGTCATAAACAAGGTTGATTGGGCACATGAGCGCAGAGCATACTCATCAAGCTACAGGTATTTCCATATTGGATGTTAAATCCTCTGCTAACAATGCTTTCCTTGCACTGAATGGTTGCCAACTATGGTTCCTTGTATCCAACTAGTGTTGACCCTTGTAAACAATCATCATGCATTAGGTTATAGAATCACCATTACAAATTGATAGATTAGGATCTAAGAAACACAAGGGAGAAGTGCATTGAAGTTTTAGTTCAAACTTCAAGCCATAGTTTCTAGGGATATATGACAACAATGACTCACATATGCATATATATTTTATGTCATGTAATTTTCATAGGGGCACAACCGATACATATTGGATTGGGTATAGAAGTACACACCTGAAATTCTGCACCATACCCTTAAAATGGGCATGACTATGGGGGTTGGTGTAGAACAAGTGAAGTCTATTTTATCACTTTTTTAAGCTAAATAGGGAAATTAGGCTCTATAAAGAAAATTATACCACTGCATGATTGGATTTGCATGTAATTTACCTATTTATGTGCATCATATTTTCTAGTCTATGTGCCTCAAATATCAACAGTGGAAAAGACCACATTCATGTGCCCATGTGGGTATTCATTTCCACAATTATTCTCACTATAGAAATGTTAGTCATTATTCGAGCACTATTCATTCAAACTACATGAAATACAAGAAGAACAAATAAAAGTATAAGATTGATGTTGACTCTCACACCCTTTCATGAATTGGGGCTTAGTTAACATTATCCATTGCGGAAGAATCTACTTATTCAAGTAACTAATCAAAACATCAATATGCCCCTATTGAGTTTAGAATAATCTCTAAACATATGAGATATAAAATCTGAGTAATTTTTACTCAATAACTTCTCATATGAATAACAATATGCTTTCATCATTCATATAGGATTCATACTTTGCTGGATGTTTTGTATCTAGCTGAAAAAAGTTTGACTTCATAGCTAGAGTCATATGCTCGCAACCATGCTTATTTTAACTCAATGATCATCATCAATGACATGTGGACTGTTGAATCACTCAGGGCTCTTAGGATTGGACCCAAACTGATATGTTGATTAGCAGTAATGGTATGGAACTGATTCTAAGCTCTGTTTACAAGATTAGTAATAGCATAGACACTCCTTTATGAATGATGGCAAGATTACAGAGTTGGTCGGTGATGCACAAAGGTAGGGTGACAAACATAGGGTGGCAACATGTAATGGAGGGAAGGGATATGTAGATTTAAACTTCTCAGTGGCTTTCATACCATATAATCCTCATCGGGATATTCATATGTTCATATACAACCACTAATAAACAATTTCTCTTCACTATTTTTCAATTTACTACATTAATAGTGCCATGCATTGACTAATCACAACCTCAAGGCAGAGCCTCAACAAAGATGACAGCAGCTTGGGGGCAGGGCACCACCCTGGTAGTAGTAGTGGTTAATGCTCACTTGAACATGAAGCCATTTGTGATTGATCTGTAGATAATAAAATTTTAATGAATGTAGTGCATCCCTTTCCATACACACATTTGTGAAACCGTTTTTTCATGTCCCAATTCCTCTTTAACACTCTAGGAAGGAGATGCAATCAACACTTCATATGGGGTACTGGTCCATGCTGGCTATAATACTCGTTATGGTAATTATTTCTATTATGTTCGCACCTCCATGGATATGTGATATTCTTTGAATCACGATCATGTATGAAGTTCTTGAACCATTAAGTTTCTTCATGATCTTTTCAAGCTATTATATTGTCTATATCGTAGGTGCAAACATGGTTTGCATTGGTCTTTTTTATGCAGTACTATCTGAAGCACACAAATTCGGAAGTTATTTTCCATATTGGATTGTAAATCTAGTGTTTAGTACAGAATTTGCATGTAGAATTTGCACACTGATCTGTGTGATGCTTTTATGCATGTAGAAGTTATTCACCAAGGTGGTGGGCATATAATTCATACTGCTAAGATGGTGATGTGTGCCTCAATTGACTACTAACCTAGGCTTTTGGAAGTTGGAACATGCATATATTCTTGTGATTAAGGCTTCTGAGTAGTCGTTGGGTGGTTTTCATGACATTCTCATCCAAAAGCATGTTGTGTTGGATCACTGAGGTAAGATGTTCCTTTTTTATGTAATATGGGATTGAAATTCCCTCTCACTACAGTTTCTCTTATATGATATTTCTGTGATTGCATGGGTTTAGAGTGGAATGAAAACTAAAATGCATGATTCTTATTTTGTATATTACTAAATATTTGTATTAATACAATAAATGATTATCTAGTTTCTTCAGGAATCAATTATACCTTACATATAAGTCCACTGCTAAAAGAAATAAATGATTATCTTATAATTTTTGAGATAGAAGCCCACTATATATAATTTATGACATAAGTACTTGTTATTATTGATCAAAACAATAGCAACAATATCGTGACACTCTTTATTTTCTCATTAGTGTGGGAATGATGTCATGCTTATACCCACTACTTCAGATTGAACTTGATGGTTAGTCCATTAAGAATATGGGTTGTTCCAGATCTTATAGAATTTAGTTGATAGATGATAACCATCATCTGATGCCTAATGCTACATCCTGACTATCTTTGTTCCACTTACTCGTATGTAATATTTCCTGCGTTTTGTAGAGAATAGCCACACATATACTGTTTTTACTAATTTTCTAGATTGAGGTCTATGAACTACAATTTTGTCTGAAATCCTCTGAGATGAGCAACTATCTAATACTTATTTCATCCCATATCTCAATAAATATGTAGTCAAATTGAATCTACTACATGGATCGATGTTTTTCATGCTTAAAATGGACCAAAACAATGTCTGACGTTTCTCATGCCACTTTGGAAGTTCTATCTACAATTATATTTTACATGTCGTAGCTCCTTAACAACCAGAGAAGCTGCATTTTTGAACTGATATAATGATGAATCTTTTTTACAATCCATTTTTGATGAGTTTCCTTACATGAAAGACTTATAGGCATAACAATCTCCAGGTCTTAGAGGTTAGAGAATCTTCTTTAGCAGTTTCATCTTGCATCATTTTGCAGGTTGTACTGCATAAGATTCATATACATGAGCCTCTTTATATACAATCAAGTTGTTGCCTTTTGGAAAGTTTTTTCAAAGGCCATTATAATGCATTTTCAAATTCCATGAAAAATGTATCAAAAAATTCCATGAAAAGTTGAAAACAATCCTATATTAATACATGCCCCTCAACTTATAGGTCAGTTCCTTAGATTTGATGGGCACAAATTTTTTGGTTTAGATGAAATGGAAGTGATATTGCTTTTGGAGGAAGGTTAAGGATTGAAGGCTTTGGGGTTTTATTACTTTATATTAATAGTGGGTTTTATTACAATGTTTCATGTTCAAAACTTCACGAGCAGCAAGAAGGATCCCTTGTAGTGTGGTTGGTGCAGGGTTAAGGCTTTGTTTTTTGTGGGTATGTGACTAGCACATAGTCTCCAGAGAAATGTTGATGCTTAGATGGCAGGGGAAGTTTCCAAACATCTAAACATATGTTTGGACATTATAGGAGCAGTTCCAAATAATTAGCTACTTAACTGTTTTTTCCTAAGTAATAGGCTGAATGCCCACAACATATCTTTGTGGCTTGTAGATGTCTCTTGTTTAGATTATATCTTTGTATTTACCCATCAAGATTCATGACCCTTTTAATCTACAAAGGTTGAGACTAATATCCTCACTATTTGAAGCTAAGATGTTATATAATATCATCTCCATAAGAGTTTACAATTTTCTTCACAATGATGTGTACAATTCTGGATTGCTTCTTGAATTTCAACATGGTAATCTACATATTTAATTTGAAGAGTTTCTTCTTTTTTACTTCTTCATTGATCAATAAGGCTTGTTCCCATCTCAACCCATTTCATAGCAATGCCTGCTCTCTACTTCTCAGCCTGGGCACTATGGTCAAAGACTTCTACTGCTTAGAGGCATTAGCTATGTCCTATTTTATATGTTCTAGCTCTAGCATGTTGTGACCTCCTTGTTCCAAAAAAAATATTCATGTGGTCTAGCCAAACAAAGGGAACTGAGTCCTCAGAGCCTTGTGAAGTAATCATGTATAGAAAGAATAGCACGAGTAGATTGTCAATTTTTTAGTATCCTATGCATATGTTATCAAGTCTGGTCCTGAAGAATATCATCCTACTACAAAAACTTCACTAGGTATCCAAGCATTCCCATTGTCATAGCCATCTGCCCCATGTAGTTTGTAACATTCTCAGATGAACCCCATGTAAACCTATAGGTTTGGCAAGGCTCATAAACTCGATTGATTCTTCTTTCTTTAGGAATGAGTTTTACGACATAGTGCACACTATTTTGTTTTTTTACCTATTCATGAAATCTGATTTCGATTTTACTCCAGTCTTAGTTTAATATGACTCTTGTTTGCCTGTGGCCAAATTGGACGACTAATGTGAGATGGTATTCCAGACATTTACACTTGTGGTCTACACTCTCAACCTTTAGAGCATAAGAGATAGGTAGGTGGTGGTCTAGATGAGGAAGAATCAAGATTGCATAGTGTTCTAAATCATGATGTGCTTTATCCTTGCTAGGCTCGTTGACTGAGATCATGCCTTCATACGCCTCTCTACTTCGTTTGCATTGACATTATGTTTGACATGCATATGGGGATATTGGTTGAAATGGTGCCTATAACAGTGGTAGGAGAAGCAATGAACCTTATCAGGTATTGATATAACCTTCAATAATGATGCTAGAGTAGCTAGAGTAGCGAGAGAATATTGAGGATAATTTAAGCATGCCTCTATTTTAAGGAAATCCATATGAATGTGATTACTAATTTTTAAATTTTAGGATCCACCAAAACTACAACTTGCAGGGACCTACTCTGGATATTAATGAAATTCCAGAACTAGACATATGTAAATATGAAGCTATATCTTTCAGGAAAGTAGACTACTATTATTGTGTCCTTTTTGTTGTTATTTAAGTTAATTTGTTTTCTGCTATTTTTGTAGGATCGATAGTATCCAAAGGTTTGTGAATGGTTGAGCTGACCGGTTTGGAATTTGGAACATGTGCCAAAAATTGGAGTATGCAGAAATTTTTTCTGAACTATAGTTGATTTCATGAGAATTTCTAGAGTCATTTCAGCATAAGTTTTCTCCCTCTCTTAGGAATGCACCAAAACATGAGAAATCTCAAGGACACCATCATTTTTTACAATAACGTCTTAACTCAACATACTAGAATGTATACTAGAGTAACATCCAATATATATTTCAAAGTATTCATTTATGTACTCCTCAATTTCCACTACTAGTTGTGTACTAAGTTAATCATTTCTAGATGAGATTTCGGTATAGTAAAACAATCATTCGTGGTCATTCATGTCGAGGATGAGGCACTCATGTAATTGTAACACCATTAATATAATCATTTGCAATCTATCATACCATCTCAACTCATATCCAGGCAGCCTGAAACTCATTCCAGACTTTAGAGAACATACAACAGACATAGCTGTAGCAGAACATCTCAGTAGACATTAGGGAATGCACCCCTAATCATCTAATGAGCTAGAAACATTCAGGAAAATAGGCATAACATGTACGTAGAAATGTCTGAGCCACACATCTCATTGATTCATCTATGTCCGAGCCTAAAGATATTTCTCATTGATTCAGCTACATCTGAGCCTAAAGATATTTCTCATTTTAGAGATCAGAATTGCAAATTTAAAGTTTTCCATGTTTGTGATAGTAATTAAGTCTCACGATTTTGTTTTTATTATCTTTTCATAATTTTGCAGATAGCCAAACTATCTATCTTGACTCTGATTTGCATTGCTACTAATATCTTGTCTAGCAGCCAATATGACAAGAAGGTGGGTTAAAATGTCAAGGCAATGGGATCAATTTCTTCAACTTCTATATGCATCCTCCAGGGTTGAAATTGGCTACTCGAAAGACTACCACATTCAAAGTTTCAACTCCTGGTTTATATGTGCAATAGGAAATTCTTGAACACATTCATTGTGATATGTATAGTTACCAGTATGCCTTCTCTCTTCAAGGTATTTGTGTTGTAAGGTCTACGATGGAGTTTTCCTCGTCTTGCTAATTCATTAAGATGCTTGTCAATATTTGATATCTTAAACCTGATGGTGTATTGGTGAAATATCGCATGCCAAACAATTTTCTTCCCTTTATGGTAATAGTGATTGACTATATGCTGGTATTTTTTGCAGGTATTGGTGGAGAAAATGGGATTTCCTAATGGTGCTAATGCATCAGTAAACTCAGAGGAAACATTACATATTGCTCCCATATCCAGCTTCTTCATGGCACTGTGGTTGCATTAGATGAGTATTCAAGAAGTTTTGTCCTAGAGAAGCTCAATGAGAAGTCATTTATTTCCCTTCCCTGTGGTGTTTATTTCAAACGTAGGATACATGAGCAATGACCTCTTGGTTTCACAGAACTCTTCAATACATGCAAGTGTGTCTGATCAACCTTGTTGCAGTCACTCAATGCACGCAATGGTTTTTTTCTTCTTTCTTGACCACCAGAGAGGGGCATGATGTATGTAATCACTGGTGAAGCCACACGACTCTCGGTTGCTATTTTTCATCAAGCTTGCATGCATGGATAACCATACTTGAGCAACTCATTTAGCAAAGGAGAACACAAGGACACTGATCGAGGCCAAGATGAATGTAGAAGATCACTGAATCATTAACATATGTATATCCTTTTCTTTGTACACATTGTGTAATAGGGGCAAGGTATATGTCCTCCCCATGTACATTCCTTATTTCAATATAATTGAAAGTGATATTGATGGCATAATGAACATAAGTTGGTCTACTTGTTACTAAAAGAGTTCTATACTAACAAATTACATAATATATGAATAATCAAATATGCATATATGTATGTGTAATAGATGGCACTACATATGTAGCTAGATGCATGATCAAGTACATATATATGTATATAGTAATTGCTTTCTTTACCTACACACTAAATACATATAAAATGTATTAACTTCATGTTTTTGCTACATACTGACTATATATGCAATTGTAGTCATACATTTAGCTATAATTATACTTATATTTAAATATGTAAGGACAATATCTAGCTACGCTTCCGGATACATATGAATTTGTAGTGAATGGATTATCTAACTACATATTTGAAATATATAGTTAAAGGCTTTAGCTATACGAGCATATACTACAACTTGTACGTGTAAAGAAATATGTAGTTAAAGCCTTTAGCTACAAAATATGGAGTTTTTGCTACTATTTTTTTATAGTTAAAGACCCTTTTTTGTAGTGTAACTGCTCTTAGGACTCATACCAGGTGAACTGTTCACTCTCTCCACGTTCACATCATGGGGAAAGGAGGATGGCGACTTCACTCACCATGTCCGATCTAATCATCTAAAATCTGGGATGCTGCCATGCCTCCAATCTACAGTTATGTTCAAGTGCATATCCTAGGGCAGCTCTGTCCACGTGACACATCCATGCCTAAGCAAACTTAGGTAAAACCTGAATATCTTGTTTAATAAGTCACATTATTTAATATTATTCAATCCTATATAACTCCTTCTAGGAACCTCAAAACTTTATGAAATTTTAACCATGGTTGTATTACCATTCAAGCTACATCCCATCCAAAATTGGTGCCAAGACTCACTTATTTGACCAGTCAACTTGATACCTTGAGAATCATGATGTCCACACCAATTAACATCCATATTTTATCAAGGCACTTGGACTCTTCAAATAACTCAAGGACATGATTTCACTTGTGTCATTGGACATTTAAGAATTCCAAAAGTCCACTTCATCACATCCTACACACCTTAAAAGAAATTTCATCCTCAAAATTAAGCCAAAAACCACTTTGTCACATCATATACATCTTAAAAGAACTTTCGTCCTCGAAAGTACACCATACTCATACTTCCAAGGAAAACTTTATCTTGCTCCCATCTACATGTATGAACTATTCTAGGTGTAACATATCCACAAAGGTTACCTAGAATCATGTATCCAAAGCAATATTAGGAGATTTCAAAAGCATCAAGGGTGAAACCTCACTCCATAGAAGGCTCAAACAAGGGTTTACAATCTTAGGTTATGTCATGACATATCTCATATGATAGGGTTGCATCCTTATCTTAAATCATGCATTAATATTCAACATCATACTATCACATTCCAAGGAAGTTAACTAACGCTAACCAATTATGTCAAGGTGTCATAATCATTATGTTGTGCTAGCTGTCAAACTATATTTTCTATCTTTTAATAAGCACTAAGATTAACACTTCATGTAACATGTTTCATTCACATGATATTTTTTCATCACTCATAATAAATTGCAACATTTACTAGTGATTTCATCACAAAAATTAACCAACAATTCCACATTAATCATCATTATTCATGTACATGGTTAACCATTTATGCATTGATATTTATTAAACCATTTCTAGATTTCCATCACATCAGGTCTATATGTCACATCTCGAGATCAGATTACATGCTTACATATTATATATCATGGTTGTGCTAAACAAACTTATGCAAGTGGCTCATATATCAAAACTTTACTTAGGCCAAAAGAGGTTCCTCTAACCCATACCACGAGGGTTGTGCCATGCTCAATCTCTCTAAGCTAACTTAACTCTATGAGTATCTCACATGCATATACTTTATCTTTCCTCTCTTAGTCTAGGGTTCTCAGATAACCTCATTGGCACTCATGGTAGCTTTACAAGCTCTAACCACATAGGTACAAACCAAAACATGCTATGACATACTCTTCATAGGTTCTATACCCATGAAACATGCTTACCTAAAACTCTCTTATATACACCACTAGATTCCTATGTGGGAAACCACCAACCCGAGCATGAGGCTTCACAGAAACTAACATAGCTACCTCCTCCAGGGTCTCGGTGTAACATAATGAAATTTGGTGTACTAAATCTAAATTGAGCTATTATTCATAATCTTCCCTAAACTTGAGCTCAATTTTGATTGGGGTCATTTTTCCAACTTGAATGTCATCACTTTGATTGACTATCATGTTCCTTGATACAAATTAGCTTACTTTTAAGTTTATTGTGCCTAAATATATTATCGTTCTTCATTGGAGGGAACAAATTGAATAAGATCCTCGTTTGTGTATCTTTTGTCACATTTTGAGACCATATAGTTCAAGTTGATATTTTGTACCTCGCTGACCTATTAGACTTTACATTCTCTTTCGTTCACATAATGGATTGAAATTAAGTTTATATGTGCTAAGTCAATTGAAACTATACACATATGTACTGCTTTGAGCTAGATCTATAAATGAGCTACTAATATTTGGATACATTATGAGAAAGATTAAGTTAACAAGATCGAATATATATAAGGACGTGTTAATGTTTAAATTAAAACTATGGCCAAAATCTGAAAACACTTGGGCTTCTGGTTCAGGCGTTATAACGAAATTAAAAGATAGCGACTTTATTATAATTTATGAATTAATTATCCTTATGACCAACACACGCCCTAGTTTTTGTAAACCTGAGGAGTCAACTATTACAGGAAATACACGACAGTGGTTTCTCCTCAACTTGCACGACTTCACGACTGTGAAAAGGTTGCCTCCATCATGCTCACTATTCCCTAGACTTCCTCTTGCTTTATAGATAGGTCCACCACAAACCTACCATTCAGACCTATGTTCTTTCTTCTTCATCGCCAACAACAACGTCAACGCCACCTGCTGGAATCCTCTAAATCGTCGGTGTTGTCAACCCATCTTCCTCCTCGTCCATCCACCGAGGTTCCACACAAACCACAACCATCACCATCGTCATCCCTCCTTGCCTCCACCTTCATGGCAAGTTTGAGTCTTCTGCCACCAATGGTCCCTCTCCAGTAGTAGATTGATCTCGCCAGTGCCCATGATCACAGGAAGACAAAACAACAACTCAGCTAGTACAGGCCCCTCCGCGGTGTAGATCTTCCCTAATTTTGACCACCTCTGGCCACTACCAGTAGCCATAGACCAGCTATTTTCTTTCCACCCTCATCCTCGCCAATAAGAAGATCTGCTGATGGCCACCAATCTGCTATGGTGGTGGCTGACCCTCCAGCCTGCAACCTCCATTGCAGGGCACAGAGTCATTGCTCTTTCTACTCTTGACCCTCCTTCAATGAATCTGCAGATCCGATTCATCTATTGTGTTCCCGTTCTCTTTCCTTCTCCATGGAGCATCCCCTCTTCAATTTCACCTAGTGCATTGCCATCTGCAGATACATCCTTCTCATCACCTTCACCATAACCTCGGCGGCACCAAGGGAACTTGTGAGATGCAAGTGATAATCATGATCCCACCTTAATCCGTGCTGACTCCTTGGTAACCATGGAATCTCCCGCCATCATCATAGATGCATCAACGATCCCTCAATCCACCGAGACCAATTGTAGCACCTGTAACCACCTTGCAGTTAGAGGCACCACCACCACGACGGTCAACCTGCAATGTCGTCCACCATGGATATGTAGAGTGGCGCTTCATGATTGATTGACCTTGAGTCGGCTGCTACTCTTTTCCCATTCAACCGACCTATAGAGCTCTGCGACATGGGTCATGTTGTAACTGATGCAGGTACCTAAACTTCACCCAGTGATGCAGATAGATCTGAGACCCCTACCGCCTGCTGTGGTAATCACCAAAGGCGGAGCAACTAACAACTAACCCAACCCCAAATTTGACGACCATCAGGAAGTCAAGCCGACCACCACCACCTGGTGGGTAGGGAAGAGGAGCGACTAGTAGGCTGGAGCGATGATCTTTAGAGCAGAAGCAACCACCGAGTTCCTCCTAGTTCCCTGAGCAAGATACTAATATATCACCACCATCGATGAGAGGTACCTGACCTCCCTCTCTTCTCTGTTTAATTCAATGAATATGGGTAATGAGGCCAGTATGGAACCTATACATTAATTGGAAATCATATACTCTACTCCCTAATCGCTGGATCTGCTAATGAAATTAACTAAGATATAAATACGTATATGCATGATCCTATGATTGGTATAGTCAAACCATAGTTATGTATGCATATCATGACCCCGACATACTTTAGTCTTACCAAGTAAATATGAGTACATATATCTCCTAGGTAATGCAAGGGACAAAATGATCAACTATGTAGGAGGATAGAAGATCAATGAAATTCCCATGGGTTAGGATCATATATATAATCATCCTCGATAAGGAAGTCCCCATATAGTTAATTATCTTTATCAACGAATCATACAATATAGTTTTTGCAACCTAACAAGGGAGGATAGAGATAATTATAAGGATGATATGTGAAAGCTACATTTAGAATTATATCTTATTATAGTAGGCATATGAAGTAACTTGTACATAATCAAGATCTAGGTATATGACTAGTACATATAGAGGTATATCGGGTCAAATCCTAGGTATTACTAGTAAGGGTAAGGTAGATAACACATTTGAGCCTAGTAGCAGAATACAATTATTTCACATATAATCAAGAGAGAGAATACTAAGTTAAGAACTAATCTATAGAAAATGTGGATAAAACCAATTGAGTGTGGAAAATTGATTATATATATGACTTGGTTATGAATAAGGAGAATAAAAGAATCACAAAATGATAATAATACTAGACGGGAAAGAAAATACTAAATAGAAAAGATTGAACAAATAGTTGATTCCAAGCCAAATGATAACACCCTTATATACATTTGTAGATTATTCTTCTTGGAGCCTTGTTATGATTGAGCAATCCATGGAGCTTTGAATAATTTAAGGTACTAAATTCTCTATTCTTTTATTGAACTATTTGCCTTCCTCTTGAGTTTCAAATATAAAAGTTTTCCAAATTAGTGAACAAATATTGTTGTTAGTCTTTTCCTTGTTGTTGAAGTTCACCATGACTAGATTTTGAATATTGAAAATTATGGAGAAACTAAAATATTGTTAGATTTTGATATTGGCACAAAAATTTGAAATATTGGGTAAGAGCTTTGGCTCACTAGTTTCGGCGGGTCACGAACCCCAA
This sequence comes from Alisma plantago-aquatica, assembly GCA_963693085.1. Lineage (NCBI taxonomy): Eukaryota > Viridiplantae > Streptophyta > Magnoliopsida > Alismatales > Alismataceae > Alisma > Alisma plantago-aquatica. The sequence continues at coordinate 443,421,177 of OY856415.1, forward strand.
CCCTACGCAGCTGATAATGGACAATTAGAGGTCCCCCAGTACTGGTTACCCCCACAGGCGAAGTGTTGTTCTCTCATAGAGGGGAGAACATTAGGCACATAGCCACCAGCGAAGACAAAATATTAGATTGATTGTGCCAATAGATAAATCTTTATATTTTGAATAATTGGATATCTTGATACTAGTCTATTGAAAAATTGTTCCATTTTGAAATCTTGATTCTGGTATCTCTTTATCATTTTCTAGTTATCTCTTTGAATTATTGTATCTTTCTATAATTATCATGGTAGCTAGACTATTCTTGTGTTACCTCCATAATCCACCAAGCAATCTTACCTAAAGTTAATATCATAACTCGTTATTTTAAAAATAGCTCAATAATGGATTTAGTACCAGCCTAGCTGATCTTTATTTTCCCTTCAATGGGGTCCATGTGTGGTTTTGTTCCTTCGGGAACTCATGGGAAGGTGATACAAAAAGGTCAAGAAAAGATGTGCAGGAGTTGTCCTCTGTTGAAGACTAGATAGGAGTTAATTTTTATTTTTTGTAATCTTGTAATCTTATGTTTACAGCTTCCGCAACTCTGATGTAAAAGCATGACTGTAATAAAGATTGTTTATAATTTTGATATTATTTTGTAAATATTTGATCATAAAGATCGAGTCTTTACACTCGGGTTCTCTCCCTCACCCAGATGGCAGACACTCATATTGATGTTCACATACACATATAACGAGCCTCTCTCTATCTCTGGGGTTTGGTCCTCCCAAGGACATCTAGGGTTCAACAAAACTATATATAGGAATCATACATAAAGCAACTCAACTCAATCACTCAGGAGTAGTCTAGTTTAGGACATATCATATCACATATCTCATATTTATCATATCGTGGAGTCTAGGTTCTCTGACCTTCTCCCTGTGGGTCTCACTCTCTCTTGATCTAACCCCAAAACTGGTCCTAACACTAGAGGTCCTCCTTTATAAAAGAGCTTGAGGCTCATGCTGACTCATAACCTTGTCTTAACTCAACTTATCTCATATCATAAAAGAACACATACTTGCATCATCAAAACTTATCTCAAATCCTCAAAAACAAACATAGATCATCATAACCATCTATATAAGACTTAGACCGTATCATCAAACTTATTTCATCTATTCCATCTATCACATATATATTCCAACAAGGCTCTAGGCATCTAATCTAGAACTACTCTCTCTTCTAGACTGATGTCATTCACTTTCACTTAGGTTACATGACCACCTCCTACTCATACATGTGTGGGGACACATTTTTTATTATATAGTTTTTCTCCGATAAAACAAGCGTTAGAGAAAATTCGGGGTTCGATTTGTTTGGAATCAAAAACCAAATCTTGAAAATGAGTGTCCCACACACAGTAGAGAGTACAGTATCATGAAAACTAGTGAAAAGGGTGAGAACAAGGGGTAGACTAGTGTAGATACTCTAGACAACGAGCGCCATATGTTTAGGGTTTCTCTTCCCTTGATGTACATCATTTCCAAATAGTGCAACGTCCCATACCGCTATACTATAAGGAAAGAATGACATCTAAGGATTTGCTATACAATAAGCACCAGTCTAGACCTAGCTCTCAGACATCTAGGTGCTAACCTAGAGGCTAGGTTATATGTAGTCTCTAAAAGACGACTAATCTAACCCTAAAGATTATTAAGTTCAAGGTTCTTTAGTTTTGAGTTGCATAATGAGCAAATGTCAGGCCTTGCTATTGTTCATGCTCTGATACTACATGTGACGTCCCCGAATTTTCTAAAACTTAATCTATTGTGTGACGTCCAAGTTGAAACCCTCACCTCAGTGAGAATCCCAATTTAAACATCCCACACCAGGCAAAGAAGAAGAAAATCAGAGAAAGTCAAAAGGAAACAACAGTAGCACATGCACATGAACAATAATATAACCATACACACATGTTCACCATTCAACATATAATTACAACATGATTTGTTACAACATTTGATATTACATATTAAACAACAAACTATACATATACATGTACTACCACTAAACTACATGATCTTAAGACAACAAGTCCAGCTGTACATCAGCTCGCCACGCAACTCTCACTATCCAAGATCTTCAAGAGCACAAGACCACAACCTAAACAAAAGATTACATGCGGTACACGTTAGCACAATATTCAAGAATATTGTACCGAGTACGCCTACGTGTCTTTTATATACCTCTCATAATATCTTGGAAATAAGATAAAACTAATACTTGGCAGTAACAGAAGAAATATAAGAAAAACATACGTGAACAAGAATGATTATTAACGAAAGAGAACACATGTCTTTTAGGCATATTTTCCATTATATCATCCATGCATTTACTACTTGAGAGTTGAATGCATTAAGGCCTTTATGATCTACTACCAAAGAGTTGGATCATTTCACAATGTGATCTACTACCAAATAGTTGGATCACTTCTAAGTACTTTACTACCAAAGAGTTGAAGTACTTGTTTTTCCAGCACTTTACTACCAAAGAGTTGAAGTGCTTAGATATAATGGAACAAATATATTATGTTTCATGTGTTCATAGCAATAAGTATGGAAAATCATACAACATACCATACAAGAACAATCATTTCATCCAATATCATATGCGAAGTATTTTACTACACATATAACACAAGCATATTGTATAATAAGCCAAGTAAGAGGTAATGGCGTACCTTCCAAAGAGATAGATCATTCAAATCACATATTCCTCATGTCATCTATAACTTTGTTAAACCTGATCAAGACAAGATCATATACTATCATCATCTTCTCATCATCTCAACCCTAGTCATGTTCATTTTAGGGTTCACTTAGATCTTTAAGATATGTGCATCATTACTTGTCTTATCTTCTGATTATCTCACTGATGTCATAATTAAAACTAAGGTTCCATATATTGATATGATCTTACTCTATAAATTCCATCATTTATTGAGCATGTATGTATTTACTACATCTTATTTAGGATTATCAACCCTAAACAGTCATATAAAGCAAATTATATGCTTTCGTGCATCAACATGACCATGTCTGACATCATGTGCATTATAAACATGATTACAAACTTATTGACATTTTATCATAATTTTATATCTTCATTTGATATATATTATCTATGAAATAAGCATCACACACCTTACATGATATCACTGATATTAGTGCATCAAAAGCCTGATATTATAGTTCTACTATATTCTACTCATTTTTCTGAGAATTTTGGTATATTATACTTATTTTTCTGATGCTTGAGCTATTTCTACGATTTAATGAAGAACTACATATTTTTGAGAATATTACCTTAATCGGCCAATCGCCATACGCCACGTGTCCAGGGTTGGGGCTCTGCCCTCTTTTCTTTCTCGCGCAACACGACCGTGCGCTGAGCGCCACGACCGTGGTGCCTGGATATCATGAACATATTTTTCCCTTGCTTCCCGTGCACGCCGCCGTAGCACAACACGACTCCGGCGACCCGTTGGCCCTCTTTGGCACAAACTCTCATGCGAAACTCTGACCTCCTGGATTACGACCGCCACCTTGGTCTCCTCCTCTCTTCACAGTGTCGTCGCAATAGGGAACTGCTCTGGTCAGGGAAGCTAGCGCTCACATCCTCCTCGACATCCGATAACGCCTCTATCACCTCCTAAACGTAGAAGACATGATCCTCCTTGGCCATGACGAACATGGTACAACAACACCCCACTAGGATATTGTGGCGGAGGTAAAGGGTCTATGTGCCTCCCTTCCGGAGTTGCCTCGTGAGCACTACATCAGGTTCACACTCTTCTCTCTACTCGGGTGACGATGGTGCCCGAGCGTTGCCGCCCACCTGCTCTCGAGCGTCACTGTGGGGCTCTTCTCTCTGTTCTTAGTCCCGTCATGATGCCGACACACGGTTTTCTGTCTACCGCCCCATTCTCCTGTAGGTACCGCAGCCGCGAGGATAGTCCTCGGCAACGAATGCACTGGCAGCTCCAAAGCACTAAGCCACCACAGTGAGGACGATCTCCGGTGAGAGAGTCACGATCTCCTCCTCCTCTCCGTGCTAGCGCCTCTTCATGATTCGTGGACGTTGATCGATCATCATCCACAACTTCTCGTGCTTCCTGGACTCCTCACTGAACGCCGACGCGCTTGAGCGCCGCCATACTTGGACCTCATGGCGAGCAAGCAAATAGCACTGCCTCTTCCTCCTCGTCCTCTTCTCAGTAGCTCCCTAATCTGCTGCTCGGCCAACATACCATCGCTGCACCTGCCATGGCGGAGCACCAAGGATGCAGAGACCCTTCTCACCTGCGGTCGGTAAGCAATGGTTATGGAAGGGGAGTCTGACCTCCCTCATCTACCACCCACTACCATCACGTAAGAGTCTAACTGCTCTTAGCACTCATACCAGGTGAACTGTTCACTCTCTCCACGTTCACGTCATGGGGAAAGGAGGAGAGCGGCTTCACTCACCATGTCCGATCTAATCATCTAAAATCTGGGATGCTGCCACGCCTCCAATCTACAGTTATGTTCAAGTGCATATCCTAGGGCATCTATGCCCGCGTGACACATCCATGCCTAAGCAAACTTAGGTAAAACCTGAATATCTTGTTCAATAAGTCACATTATTTAATATTATTCAATCCTATATAACTCCTTCTAGGAACCTCAAAACTTTATGAAATTTTAACCATGGTTGTATTACCATTCAAGCTACATCCCATCCAAAATTGGTGCCAAGACTCACTTATTTGACCAGTCAACTTGATACCTTGAGAATCATGATGTCCACACCAATTAACATCCATATTTTATCAAGGCACTTGGACTCTTCAAATAACTCAAGGACATGATTTCACTTGTGTCATTGGACATTTAAGAATTCCAAAAGCCCACTTCATCACATCCTACACACCTTAAAAGAAATTTCGTCTTTGAAATTAAGCTAAAAACCACTTTGTCACAGTTCCTGCCGTATAGTTCTTTTTTTTGGCAAAGGAATAAAGACATGGGCTTTCAATATCAGTTAATGGAGTGAGGCTGCTATATCCTTCAGTTGTAAACCACCGCAGATCGTTTTGGATTCATGATAACAGCTTCATAAACACCTGAGAGTGTGTACTACAAGATTTTTCAGAGTGGGATTTATCATTTAGAGTTTTTTCCAAAAAAACCCCTCTGTTTTCTGATAATTCCGGAAAACCCCCCATAGTTTGGCTAATCCTTAAGAACCCCCCAGCCATTACTCCGCTGTGAACGGCCGTTAATCCTAACGGTTGGTCATTTGAGTTCTTTTTGTTTACATTTTAAACCACCTCACGACCTGCTGCAGTTTTTCAAGTTTTTCAATTGTTAATCTTTCTATTATCTTGATGCATGATTATCGATCCACAATGTTATATCAAGGTTGCTCAGGGTCAGTGTTAGTATCCCAGTTGCAAACTCGAACTGGATCGGTTGGTCCAACCGGTAAACTGGTGGCGAACCGGTCCGAAAGTCTAAAAAATGGTTATATTTTTTTTTCTGGTCCAACCGGTTGGAAACACGATCCGCCCAGTCCGACCAGTGGACCGACCGAACCAGGCTGCACCAGTGATTCAAATAGAAGAAAAAATAGAAAGTAGAGTACATATATATTTTTATATATGTGTATATATGTATATACATAGTTACATATATATATATAAATAAATAAATAAATATATATATATATATATATATATATATACATGTAGTGTATATATACATACATATGTGTATATATACATACATATACATATACATAGATATATATACATATAATATATACGTACATATATATACATACATTTATGTATATGTATATATTTGTTTATATATACACATATGTATATTATATATAATAACATATATGTATATATGTATGTATGAATATACACACATGTATATGTATATATAGTGTGCCCTGGTTCCCTGGTTCGGCCGGTCCGACCGCTAATTGCCTTATAATGTGGTGACCGGTTCGGTTTTTCCAGTTCAATTTTTTTTATGTCATGCGACGTCATTTTCGACGGTTGAACCCGACTCAGTCCAGTCCGAGTCAACGCCGGTCTGACCACCAGTTCGGTTCTGAAAATATCAGTTTACACACTATGCAAATGGCTTTTGATACAGATTCAACATTTCGTGAGAAAAATATGAGTCCAATTATGTCCCGTTTGTAAATGGGTTGGTAGCACGGATCCAAAGTATAGTAGATAAAAAGTTGCTAGTCTGTGACTAGAGAATGGAAAAAATTAATGATTATAAAAATTAAAAAGTTGTAGAAGGTCGCTAGGGGGTTTAAATATATACAACAAGAAAAAGCAGTTGTCTAGCCATTAGGATTGACGACCGTTGACAGTAGAACAGTTGTTGGAGGGTGTTTCAGGATTTACCAAACTACAGGGGTATTCCAGGATTATCAAAAAATAGAGGGGGGTTTTCGAAAAAAATTCATATAAATATATACGTACATATATACATATATATATATATATCTATGTATATGTATATGTATGTATATATATATACACGTATATATATACATACATACATACATACATATATATATATATATATATATATATATATATATATATATATATATATGTATATACGTATATACACATATATAAAAATATATATGTATTCTACCTTCTATTTTTTCTTCTATTTGAATCACTGGTGCGGCCCAGTTCGATCGGTCTACCGGTCGGACCAAACGATCCGATTCGAGTTTGCAACTGGGATACTAACACGGACCCTGAGCAACCTTGATATAACATTGTGGATCCATAATCATATATCAAGATAATAGAAAGATTGACAATTGAAAAACTGCAACAAGTCGTGAGGTGGTTTAGAATGTAAACAAAATGAACTCAAATTACCAGCCGTTAGGATTGACGGCCGTTCACAGCGTAGTAGTGGCTGGGGGTTCTTAAGGATTAGCCAAACTATGGGGGGTTTTCCGGAATTATCAGAAAACACAGAGGGGATTTTTCGGAAAAAACTCTATCATTTATCCTATCTACCAATGGTAGCCTCCAGGCATCATGTAATTCAAACAAGGCAACACTTGAAACTGTCACAAAACCATTTCGCATCTTATTTGAAGCATACTTTCGAGAAACCAAGGAAACAGGTAAGAGAACAAAAGATGCTCGAAGAAACGGCGATAGATTGCGTTGGCCTATGATTATAATCATATTATCATCTCGGTCTGAGTAAGGTAAGTATGGCCATCAGGATCGCGGGAGAGATGAACTTTCTGTCCTATTCACGTCAGCGTGCATCCACATTGCTTGCATGTCTTCCGGATCCACGCAATCGTCCCAGTACTTGAAGCATGGCGGAGGAGGGACGGAGGCCATCCTTCCTTTTCACGCCGGAGACGTTCTGCCGCCACCGCCCGTGAGAGAAATCAAGATGATCGATGGGATATCGGTCAATGAGGCAGCATGTATGTCGGGGGCGAATTGGATGGCAGGCGATCGATGGAGGGGACTGCCTCTTCTACGTCCTCGTCGGCTCCGTCGGGCAGTTGCGGCGGACCCACTGCTACCTCAAATTCGAATGAGCGGAGATGTGGATGGAATGTGACAGACGGGATCCTGGAAGTGGCGCTCTTTCCCTTCCTGGGTTGGTTAGTTGTTGCAAGGTCTATGTCAGATTTGGCGCGGAAGAGCATGTTATCGTGTGGTGCATTTGTTCCTGGGCTCCAGCGAGGTGTAGCGCGAGGTTACGGCAGCTGGTGGTGCTTCGACTGTGCTCACCCGGCTCCATTACGCATGGCGTTCGTCATCATTGCGAGCTTTTGCCGAACGAATAAGAATGATACAATTAGAAAAGAATTCATGGCAAGTAAAAGTATCATATCAATTAAAACATGGCAGTAGGATACAAGACCCAAACAAAAGAAAAACAATACTAATTTAGAAGCATATATAAAAAAAAGATTCAAGAATAGAAGATTTAGGGTTCATTTAAGCCTCATTAGAGAATATAGAGTTTGGTTTACAAATATCCAAACTTAGGGTGTAAGAATGCACATACCTCTCTTACTAATATCATTTACTAACTTTCACCACTTTAATTGAGTCAACGTTCCACTTTGCCTATTTTCAATGTATTAACATGTAGCAGAGTACATATGTACATTAATGTATAGAAATCATAATTTCAGAACTTTTTAGAAAATTTGGATTTAGATTTTGAAAATAGCACCAATGAACTAATTAGGTTCTCCTAGTTAAGAAAATATATTTTTATATTAATTTTGGAGTTATGATGATTAAGATGAACTTTTTATGGTTTTATACATAAAATTCATTTTACAAAAATCACCCTTCGTCAAACCATGAAATAAGACCTTGAAAATATTTTTATTAGATAGAGATTAATATTTGAATTCCAAAACATATTTATTTGTCAAATTTGGATAAGCAGATTAAAAGATATGAATTTTTCAATTTGAACTAATCAGAAAACGACAAGTCAGAAATCTTCGAGAGAGAGAGAGAGAGAGGAAGAGTGATGGTGAGGGAGAAAACACCACATGACCCAAGATCAGGGTTGGAGATACATAGGTAACCAAATTAGAGCTGCTAGAGAAGGTAAAATAGTAAGAAACCAAAACCCTAGAAGAACATGGTAAATAAAGATGGAGATTATCGATTTTAAACATAGAAGCATGAATTTTAAGCATGTAGTAAGCAATATATGAGAAGGGGGTTTAACAAAACTCACCTCTAGGGAAGGTGGACAAGTTCAAGCAGAAAGATTCCTAAGCTAGAGAGGCTAGTTTCTCCAACAAAACTCCTATCTCGAGCAAGAAGTACCTTCTCCACTTTAGAGGTGAAAAACCCTAGCAAAAGAACATGGAGATGAGGTGTTTAAGGCTCTAGGTGGGGTTTCACCATGGAAGACCATGGTTCTGAATGGTAAGAAGGTGGGAGAAAGACTAAAATCCTGAAAATGGGGAAGGAAAGGAGGAAACTTACTATTTTTGGTCGATATCACCAAGAAGGAGCTTTAAAAATCCTAAATAGAGTAAATTTGGACCCTAGGAGCCTTCTTCACCAAGGTAAGCAATCTCTTTTACCTTGGGACAACACCTTCATGGCCAAACAGAGTAGGAATAATGATCTAAGTTGGGGGAAAGAGAAGGAGAGGATTGCTTCTTAGATTGGGAGGTGGGAAGGGGTATACATGGCTTTACAAAGAAGGGGGCAAGCATGAGGTGTCTATGGGACTTTCCATGTGTCCTTAGCCTAGGACTTTATGGCTATGCAAGAGGACAACTTATAGAGACTTCTAGTATATCAAATGTCGGTCCTAAAAACCCATAGAGACTTGTAGGCTATCCCCACCGTCCTCCAATCAAAGAAATAAGCCCATTGGTGGATAGCTTTTAAAGATTAGCACATTTATTAAGAGGGTAATCCCTAGAATGCCCTTAGAGAGAAACACCTTCAAACCAAGGTGCAACTAGGTGTATCATGGTTAAAAATATCAAGAATTGTAAGGAAATATATACGGATTATAATGCACATGATAATTTACAAAGAAAACCTACCCATTGGGTAAATTGCATAGAAGTCCATAATGTTCTTAAAATTACATAAGTTGTACAAACAACATTCAAATTGAACCAATTTTGAAACTTAGGCTCATTTTATTTCAAAACACATAAAGGTTATATTAAGGTTTAGAACACCTAATAAGGTACTTAAATAGACTTTCACTAAGGTATTTGTGCATAAATCCTTTTATTGATACAAATTGTGAATGAATGTTCACCAAACCACTATAAATTCCACTAATTAAACATGAATGCCATAAAAGAAAAAATTGAAAAGGAAGCTTGGGAAAAAGGGTTAGATGGATATTACATCTAAGATTCAGTATGTTAAAGTAGCGTCTACACTTCTATCAGTAGATAGTGCAGAGTTTTAACCAGTTGTTGGATGAGGGTTCATATTTCCAGTTGTTCAACAAAACATCACAACAGTAGTCAATTGATGGAAGGGAAACTTTAAGAGAGCATACAAACTTTAATACAAGGAAAACCCACCCTGGGGTGGGGGTATGGGCATGTTGTACACGGCCTAGCCCTATGAAGCACCAAATGATTAAGGGATGGATTATTAAAATTGTGATCCATTTATCAAAATAGAAATATTCCCTCTAGTTAGTTAGAAGTACCACTATCTTCTAAACTGGTGAATAAAATATGAAGCTCAAACTTGCTATGAAATCCAAGGAATTGGATCAAAATCTTACAAATATAAATAAAATTAAGAAAAACTAAATGCAATCTAGTTTGAAAGTAAATGAGGGAAATGAATGCAAAGATAAAAAGAAATTCAAACTAAAATTAGGATGAATATGCATTCAACATTTATATACACTTGCCTCAAGATCAAATATATAAAGACCACAAGACATTCATGCACCTCCACATAATATCCTATCTCTTAAATTAAAAATTCAACCATTCTTTATTAGAAATTCAATCTTATGCCAAAAAGATATAAAAATAATGTTTCTATTTATGGAAGTTACATAATAGCAGTTCTCTTACTCTACTACAAGCCCACTGGGAAGAATTAACTATAGGTTCCTATAGCTATGGTAGAAACTCTTTACCCATTATCAACTCATAGATCTACCTCTCTCATCAGTAAGGGTTTACTTCTTTTCAGATCTTGCATATTAGAGCATATGTGAGATCCACATATGATATACATTACCCATGATGATGAATTAGATAAGTTTATATCTAAAAAATATATACTAGAATTGGAGATATATGCCCCCTCCTTTACTTCCTTAAGGTAAAGAGGGAAATTTATTTTTCAATATCTATCTTGGTGATGGTGGTGATAATTGTCTTCCTTTACCACTCCTCCTTTAGCTTTAAGTGTGGAAGACTTGAGATTTTGTCTAGATTTAGAACTCTATTTAGCTTTTCCTTTTTCCTTTGGCTTGCCTTTGCCTTTGGTTACCATCAACATGGACCTTGTCTTACCTTTCTTCATCTAATTTTCAATAGTTATCAACAGGCCAAAGAACTCTAACAATGATCGAACACATGTGTTATTGTTAGATCTTGAGACAAACATATATAACATAAATACCAAAAGGCTAAAACTCGATAATAGAGCCAAAAATACCTTTGGAATTGTCATCTAGGGCACATAAATGAGAAATACATTTCTAGACTCCATAAAGAGGGTTATATAGACTCTTTTGATTTTGAATCAATGGAGATGTGTGAGTCTTGTTTGTTGGGCAAGATGATAAGAGCTCCATTCACTGGTAATAGTGAGAGAGCGAGTGATCTATTGGGACTCATACATACTTATGTATGTGGACCTTTTTGAACAAATGCTAGAGGTGGTTACCACTCTTTCATTACGTTCACATATGACCTCAGTAGGTATGGCTCTGTGTACTTGATGAAACACAAGTCATAATCTGTTGAAAAGTTCAAGGATTTTTTGAATGAAGTACAGAACCAACTCGGAAAAAGTATTAAAGCACTCTGATCCAATCAAGGTGGATAATACTTAATCTAAGAGTTTTAGGACTTTCAATGAGACTGTGGTATTGTATCTCAATGGACTCCACTTGGAACATCTCAACATAATGGCCTTTAAGAAAGGAGTCGTACCATGTTGGGCATGGTGCGATCAATGATAAATTTTCCAGATCTTTTGATTTCCTTCTATGGACATGCTTTACAAACTGCAATGTCTACATTTAACTGTGTACCTTCTAAATGGGTTCAAAGGACATCCTATGAGATATGGCATGGGAAACATCCTGATGTGTCTTTTATGAAGATTTTGGGATGTAAAGCTTATGTGAGAAAATAGTTTCCTAAGTATCTTAGACCCAAATTGGAAAAATATTATGTTATTGGATATTACAAAAAAACCATGGGATATTCCATGTAACAACAAAGTGTTTTTACCATGATTATTATACTATTTAAAAAGGAATTTATTCCCAAAGGAAACAATGGGAGAAAGGGAGAACTCAAAGAAGTTTCAGACAAACAAGAAAAGATTGAATCTGTAGAGGTTCAGAAGGAATAAGGAGAGTCAAAAATTGTTGTGGAATCTCATTTGCCTCATGTAACACAAGAACCTCATAGATCAATAGAACATTCCTTGAGCATGAAAGATTTGAATATCTTGTGACTCAAGAAGATGATGAGTTGGTCATAGATGATGAGACAACAACCTACCTAGAAGTCACTAAGGGACACAATTTTGAGAAATGGCTTGAGAACATGAGATTTGAGATATACACCAACAAGGTACGTGCCTTGGTGGATCCACCTGAAGGGGTAAAACCCATAGGTGCAAATGGGTTTTTCAAGAAGAAGACCAACATGGATGGTAATGTACAAACCTATAAATGCATATCGGTGCCAAAAGGTATCAAATAAGCTCAAGGTGTTGACTATAATGAAACATTTTCACTAGTTGTCATGGTTAAATCCCTCATGATCAGGCTTACTATTGCAACTTATTATGACTATGAGATTTGGAAAATGGATGTTAAAACTTCTTTCCTTAATGAGATCCCTATTGAGGATGTCTATATGACACAACATGAGGGTTTTATAATTCCAAATAATGCAACTAAAGTCTATAAGACAAAGGTCAATTTATGGATTGAAGCAAGCATCTCGGAGTTGGAATCTACAATTTGGTGAGGTGGTCAAAGAGTTTGACTTTAGTCAAAATGAAGATGAACCTTGTGTTTATGAGAAGGTTAATGGGAGCATAATTTTATTCCTCATATTGTATGTAGATGACATACTATTGATGGGGAATGGCATTCCTACCCTACAAATGGTAAAGACCCGAATGGAAAGTACCTTCTCTATGAAGGATTTAGGCCAAGCATCCTATGTATTAGGAATTAAGATCTATATAGATAGATCTAGAAGGCTTCTTGGCCTAAAACAGAGTACATACATTGACAAGGTGTTGAAGAGGTTCAACATGCAGGACTCAATGAGAGGAAATTTACATATGTCCCATAGAATTAGTCTCTCTAGAGCATGATGTCCTAGTTCTTGTGAATAACGGGAACACATGAGTAAGATTCCATATGCATTCTCTATTGATCTATCATGTATGCAATTTTATGTACTCATCCCAATGTCTTGTATGCTTTAAGCATGATGAGAATATATTATTAAGATCCCAGTGAAAGTAATTGGACTTCTGTGAAAACATCCTTAAGTACTTGAGAAGACCAAGGATTAGTACCTTGTTTATGGTAGTAAGGAAGACTTGGGTGTAAAGGGTTACATCGTTGTAAGCTTACAAATTGACAAAAATGATTAATGAGCACAATATGGATTTGTGTTTTGCTTTAACAATAGAGCGGTAAGTTGGAAAAGTTCCAAGAAATAGACATGTGTTAATTCTACAAAATAAGCCAAATGCATTGCTGCCTGGAGCGTAGAAAAGGAAGCTCTTTGGATCAAAAAGTTCATTAGTGAATTTGAAGTGGTTCCAAGCATTAGCAGTGCATTATAGGTGTACTATGACAACAATGAGTTATTGCACAAGATGAGGAACCTATATCGCATCAACACTCCAAGCATATACTTTGGCATTTCCATCTCATTTGAGAGATCATATAGCAAGGAGATGTTTCCAAGATGAGATGCCCCAGGCACCCACATATGGAAAGAAGGGTTGATGGTTTTGGACATGGGGATTTCCCCATACCCCCTTCAACCGGTGGTGCCAAAAACCATGGAAGGGAGAGTACAATTCACTCAACGATTGACTTTGGGTTCCAAACTCCATATTGGGAAGGAGCGATGTTGTTTGTAAAGTCTCGATCATTTACATGGACCTACTTCTCATGGAATTTGTGGGAATTTGACTGAAAGAAATGTTGTTGACCCACTGACAAAAGCACCTCTTCAACAAAAACATGATGGTTATGTTATATCACTTAGAACTAGATTCATGGTGATTGGCTCTAAGTGCAAGTGGGAATGTATTGGTATGTATGCCCATAGAGCCAGACATATGATGATTGTAATGTGGCATCATGTACTTGATTTGATTAATAATAATGGCAATTACATCTATTATGTTTGTTTAATTATAAGATACTTATATAACATGATAGATGTCTAAAGAGTGATGTTATTCAATGAAATATGCTTTTAGGTCAAGGACCTGACTATGAGATCATATTTGTGATAGGAGTATATACATTCTTGTTATGTCTGTAATCAGGTATTATTGTGGAAGCAAAATAGATAACAATAATACATAAGACTAGAATGTGTCTTGACTGATGACAAAGTCTCATTAGTCATGATATTGGATATCAAGTCAAACACACATGTACTAGACATATGAGATGGAACAATGTACTAGACATACCCTCAAATCATTGTTCTATACAACCATTCAATGTTAGAGAACAATGTAATAGACATACCCTATGTTTTGATGACTATGCACATTGTTCTAGACAACCATTCAATGTTAGAGAACAATGTACTAGACATGCCCTCCCTAAGAGTGATACATGGAAACCATTGAATGGTTGTCACAATCATCTCTCAAAGTGATAATGTTGATTGTGTTTCTTAGATTTGAAGTTGTTACACTCATCACATGTCGTTGGAAGAACTTTGACACCATTCAATGTGACCTTGAATAAGGGTTTCTATAAAGGTGGTTCTTGGGTACGTTGTGACACATGGGGATTGACAATGAGTGATGTAGATGGAATTTGTCCCTCCTACCGAAGTTGATATCCTAACCACTTGACAAGTGAGACTAAGAAACACATGGCCATTATCATGTGAGTAAACATGTATTGAACTCATGTGCATCTCAATAGTCTTCTCTTGTTCAAGAAACATATAATGAGTATTAAGAGGATGACAATTTCATGTCTCGCATTCAATCTAGATATCTAAGACAAAGGAACTGTACGATCATTGTAACACTAATCACAAATGTAGGTTGAAGTTGTTCTCCAACTTTGTTTTATTAGATACCACCCATTGCTTGTGATATCATAATCTGGTTATGGACAGTCACAACCAATGTAATTTGGGAACTATAAGGTCACATACATCGGATGCACTTTGATGAGGATTTTAATCTTAGACAAGTTTCAGTTTGATTACTAAAGTTTATGGGTAATTAAAATGAGTGAAAGTTAGTCAACCGATCAGAGTTTCCACTCGACCTCATGGTATGCCACTCAACCAACTAGAGTGTCCATTTAACCAATTGGACTATGATGATTCTGTACGATGGAACCAATCATTCGACCGATTGAAATGTTCAATCGACTGACTGATCAAAGTGTTGGTCTATATGACCATATAGCCAATCATATGATGATTGTAAAGACATAACATGTAAATGATTTTATTAATAATAAAGTCAAGCTTCCAAATTATTATGTTTCATTCACTTATGATAATGATGGAACACTATAAATGTTCAGAGAATGATATTAGTCAATGATGTATGTCTTCAAGTGTGTGACTTGGAAGAAATGAAATCATAAGGATATTAAGAGTACATATATACAATCTCATTATGATCTTGATCGGTTGTTGTTGTGGAAGGCTGATAGAAAACAAGAACACATAAGATCAGAACATGAGTTGGTTGATGACAGAGTCACATTAATCATGTGGCAATATCAAACCAAGCACATGGATACATGTTAGGGAACAATGTATCAAACAACCACTGTGCAGACTAACACATGGAAGCCATCATCATGGAAGTCATCGTCATCTCTCATAGTGATGGTGGTGGTAGTGGTTTTTAGACCTGAAATCACTACACTCATCACATCTCACTAGGTACACTTTGACATCATCAAACACAGTCTTGAAATATGGGTTGTTATAAAGGTGATGATTGGGTGACTTTGACACATGGGGACTGCCTATGAGTGATAGAGATGGCATTTGTCCCTCCTACAGGAGTATGATATCCAAGGCCTCTTTATTAATAATACTGATAAGAATATGACCATATGCATGTGAGTCAATATGTGATATTGAGCTTACATATATCTCATGTAGTCTGCTCTGGTTCAAGAAACAAAATTGAATAATAATGAGGATGACTGCTCCATGCCTCTAGTTTAATATGGATATCATTGACAAAGTAACTCTAAAAACAATGTAACACCATAGACATATTGTAGGTTGAGGTTGCTCCCTAACTTTCCATTCACTTGGGTAGAAATGATGTGTGACTAGGCACCATTTATTGCTTATGATGACATAAGTTGTTATGGACATTCATTGGCAATGTGATATGGGACCTATAGGGTCAAACACATAGGAACTCATCTAGAAGAGGAGTTTGATCTTGAATGATGATTGAATTGATTATTAAAGTGTTTAGACATTTCAATTCACGCAACGAATCAGCTGACTAGACTGCTAAATGATCAGTTCAAGTGTTGAGACAGTCGTTTGGAGTGTCATGTTGATTATATCATGTATTGGCTGAAATTTTACCTAACCCAGGGTGCCAGGCGACCATCTCTCTTGGTGTGAGACGCTTGACTCAAATAACCAAACAACCGGTTTAGGGGTGCAACTTGATTTCACCTAGGATTGGTGCTGCCGTAATGGCGTACACTAATTGGAATTAAATTGCCGACATATGTGCAAAATTGGAAAATGCCAGACGACTGTCTGAACTGAGCCAGATGACCGTCTGGGTTGCCAGAAGGCTGTATCAGCTGACCCAAGTTAGGAAACTTCCAGAATTGTTGTGAAAATTCAAGATTTTCTGGTCACTTCCACTCCCGCACAGACTGGGAACCCTGACCCTAGCCTCTACTATAAATAGAGGGGTGTTGGGGGATCCTTAGAGCAAAACACAGACAATTGAGAATCAATTGCAATTGTTGTCCTCTCTGGTTGTGATAACCAAGAGAGCCAAGAAAGTCCTACCCAACTAGGGAGGAATAGCTACAGGAGAGAAACAACTAAGGATCACTGTAGTAGGAGAGCAGATAAGTGACTAGTACACCAACAGGAGGGACACCTCCTTCCTGTCTGTTCTAACATGATGAAAGGAGTTATTACTTGGCTCATGTAGAATACTCTAGAGGTAGGAGTCATTTGGCTGCTGCTAGGAGGGAAACATAAACTCACAGTCTGTGGCGAGATCTGAGGAGCAGCTACAATAGTTGTTTGAGTCTACTATCCATGGAGGAGTAGTCAGACGAGTCCCAGTACATCCAGGAGCTACACAGACACCATCTAAGATAGAGTACATATCTACACCGACAAGGATTTTCGTTGGACTTGCTCCATGACCAGGCATATCTTCATGAAACCATCCTTCACATTGCATAGTTATTGACACGATCTGCTGGTTAATGGGAAATATGTAAAAAAAAACCTTTATTTTCGTTGTCTATATGATGTTGTATTTTCCTACAGTGGTATCAAAGCCACATCAATTATTTATGTTTTGAGATAATTGATATGATCGGATTTTGGTTTTATCATGTTTATTTATTACATGCGATGTGAATATTTAAACTGGTTGATGTGCAAACCTGTCTATCACCACATGAAGAACCCAATAGAATATATATATATATATATATATATATATATATATATATATATATATATATATATATATATATATATGCAATTTACACATGTCGCCATAAAATTTGTTTTGATGGGGGATGTGAAGCATGGTTATGGCCAAAATCTCATATTTGTGTGTGTATGGTTGTGGTTATTTATTCCTATTGTTAATTGACCTATGTGTTGAACCTCTCTCTCCTTTCTAATTATAAATTAATGTTCTTTTCCTATTTCCTCTCAAATGTAACTCAAGATTTTCTCCATATATAGTATAATAATAAATATGATAGTTTTAATTTATGTTTCGACATGAGATAACGATTTGCACAAAGAAGAAATGAGCGGCTCTACCCAATCACCAGGAGGACTGAGTAGGCCAGACAACAAGATGATGAATCGATCGACTGGTGGCCCAACCAATCGGCTGGAGGTGCCTAGACACTACTTGGATCTATGAACCAGAGGACCGCTTTTGAAGAGATCAACCGAGTGACCAAGAGGCGAGCTGATCAGTACCAGATTTGAACCAATTAACCTGGATTGGTTTGAGCATAGATCTTCACCAACAACAAGTTGCATATGATGTGGACCATAGGTGGTAGTAATTCCTTGTGATTCTAAGGAATTACATTAGTATGGCCATAACCATCACTTATGTTTTTATTTATTGTATGTTCTCATTCGTGGTTATAGCATGTATATGATACGTACTATGAGTATGTGGTGATTGGATAAAGTATATATATTTATACAAAATCCCTTAAATAAAATATCAAAGTCTTAGATGCTTTTCAAAAGCATCACACATCAAAAGCTTGATCGATCAAGCATAGGTTCTGCCTCCGTCGGGTGTGTCGTCTATCTCATGGAAGTGTGATGGTAATAATGTAGGTACTGCCTCCGCGGGGTGTATTATTATGGTGTTGACTTTTGGGACAGGCTTGACTAGTGATTCTCAGAGCGTATGGGCCTAAAAGCATGCAAATGACTATGACAAGGGGTTGCACATATCACCTATCCAAAATTGCATATGATGCAATTGGCAAGAGTTTCCTACCTTGATGGTTGACCATGTGTGCGGTGTTGATCGGGCCACAATTGAATTATCTAGGATCTGGCCCACTAGAATATTGTAAGTTGCAATATTCCAAATTGATATTGAGGGCTATCAATTCGAATAAAATAGTGGGAATGATAGTTAATTAAAGACCTAATTAATATCGTCAAATGTATCAAATCAAACCAAATAAAAAATGTTTTGAAAAGTTGTAATATTTCTTTGTAGAATCAAATGTCAAACACAAACACATTCAAATTGTGATCAACCCTCAAGAAGGACAAAAGTAGGATAAAATTCCACAATTGGTTAAGGACTTTGAGAAATGTTCTCATCAATGAGCGAAAGCTCTATGTCCTTGAAAGACTAGTGCCAGAGGAACCTGCTCCAAATGCACCTAAGGTAGAAATGGGTGCTTACTTGAAGCATGTCAATAATGCCATAGACATTGAATACCTAATGCTATGTTGTATGAACTATGAGTTGCATGAACATCATGAATACATAGACATTATTGGGATGGTAACATATCTTAAGAATCATGTAAGGAAAACAAGGTATAATTTGGGTGCATACTGATAAAGAGAGGTCCAATATGGCCCCATGTGCTCAATGTGATTGGACATATGTAATGACTGGGTTTTATCTTGAGTCAAGAGTTGACCATGGATATGATTATGCAAGTGTTGCATGAATCATATAGTCAATTTATGAAATGCCCGACATGTTGATGCTTAAGCAAGGAAGAATAAGGACAAATCTGTGATGGTGATTAGTGGAAGTGAGATCTAGGGAAAAAACAAGGCCAAGAAGTGTTCTGAGGCTAAGCTGAAGCCCAAGTCTTATGCACTGAATATATGGAGAAGGGTAAGTGTAAAAAGAATATGCCCCTTTTCACTTAAAGGATAAACAAAAGAAAGTTCCACCATTGTCACCTATCTGGACATTGGAAAGAACTATCATCCTTATAGAGGTTCTCAGGAAGAAGCTGGAGATAGAGATCTCTACTTCAAGACTAGAGAAATAGTAAGCTAGAACTGTGCGTAGCAAGGCTTGTTGCCATTACAGTTAGAAACTATCATTCACAGGCAGATAATAGAATTAGCAAATTGCTATTATGCACTTGCCATTGATGAAAACATTATTGTTTTGTATGACAAGAATATTATGTTTCATTTTAAAAGATATGATCTTTTATGTCAATTCCCTATGTCTCACAAACTATACTTGATAGTCATAAAGACAAATGTGTATGACACATATACTGAATGACTTGATAACTCAAACAATGAATACATATAACATTGTCATCTAGAGCCACTACTATAGAAATAGCATTCAATGACCCTTTTCCGGGCATCAGTTATTAAGTAAAACTGACGCCTATCAGATAACCGCGTCGGTTTCTTAAGATATCCGACATCTATAACCAAAGACCAGCCAAACACGGGTACCGCTTTGTATTAAGCGTCGGTTGTTTATAACAAAACGGACGCTTAAAGTCGCCCGCGAAATCCAAATTTCGATCAAGAAAAACAATGTCACTTTCAGCGTCGGTGAAGTAGATAAAAAATAGACGCCTATTTGCGATGAAAATTTGCGCGAAAAGTGTCACTTTCAACGACGGTTATCACTTTATAACCGACGCCGAACGTGGTTCCCGCCAAACAATTTCATGAAAATATCGTCCACTTAAGCGTCAGTTTGATTAAACAACCGATGCTGAAGTGATTTAGGCATCGGTTTTGACAAACAACCGACGCTATAGGTGAACTTAATATCCTGCGATCACCCGACTCTTCCCCTTTCTTCTGTTTCATCGCGTAAACCCTTTGTTCCCACCGCAACCACCCCTCTGCTGTCGCCCGACCTCCACTCCGCCGCACCCCTCCACGACAGTGCCGCCGCGCCTTCTCCTCTAATGCTTCCCCGCCGGCGCCTGCCTCCACGCCGACCGCCGCTGCCAGGCCGACAGAAGCTGTTCTCTACCGCCAGCGACCGTCGTCACGCTGCCGCCAGTTCTCCGCCGCTGCTTCTCCGCCGCGCCGCCGGTTCGACCACAGCTGCAGTACACCACTGTTGCCCACTCTGTGCCGCCGTCTGCAGACCACAGCTCCTCTCCAGACCGGTATGCCCTCTTCTTTGTCCATTATTGAGTTCTATCACTCCCGCTTGCCTTATACTGTAATAAGCTTCAACTAGTAGAAACCTTATAGTGGTTTTATTTTTTATCAAATAACAACAGAATTTTTAAATCAGAGTTTCACCTTTTTATTAATGCATGACTATATCAAGTAAAACAATGCCATCCACCTTTTTATTAATGTCTAGTACACAAATATTAGATGATATTCAAGAAAACCCTAATTTGATGAGCATGTTGTTAATCATGTTAATTATGTTTCTTCTATATATTCTGATGTCATTATATAATTATGTGATCCCAACATATTAAATTGAATTAGAATGATTTCATGAATTATAGGGTTTTAAAGTTGATAAACATATACATGCGGAAATAGGGTTATTAAACCAATGGTTATAACATATAATGTCTAGTAAAGATTCCTAGACCTTTTGTTTGAAACTATTGATTTCTTGATTTATTATTTAATAATGCTCTGTTGATTAGGATTAAGAATGACATCAAATGTGTTTGTTGGCCTAGAAACCCATCCAAGATTGACTCATTAGGAGTAAATCTTGGATAGTCCCCGGTTTGGGACTGTTCTTGAACACCTAATCTCACTTAGGATGTAAGTGTATAATGTGTATTGGGTTTTCGAGAAAATTTCGGTAGCATTTCCCCATTTGTTCTCTAAGTACATATGTACTTAGAGAACAGCGGGGAAATGCTGCCGAAATTTTCTCGAAAACCCAATACACATTATACACTTACTAGTGAGATTAGGTGTTCAAGGATGGGATAGGTGGTACACATTTATTATATATAAGAATGACATCACATTATACACTTAGGATGTAAGTGTATACCCTAATCTTTTCCTAATATATACTTGTTTCCTAATATATATTTGTTTTCTCTGATCATAGAATGGATAGATCATGGATGTCCATTCGTAATCGTTGCACCCCAGAGTTTATATCTGGTCTTGATCAGTTTATTAGATTTGTCGAGGAACATAGGAAAAAACCTACAGATAGGTTCTACTGTCCATGTAGGCATTGCGGTAACAACTTGAAAGTCAACACTGATGAGGAAATCAAAAGTCATGTCATGTGAAACGGGATTGTACAAGGCTATACAGAATGGCACTGGCATGGAGAGATTTCAAAATCGAAACCAGTAGATGTCGATAGCAGTGCTTGGGTGGAAGAAGAAATTGCCTCCGATGACGTAAATGTGAACGAACCAGTTCCAGCTGACATCGTTGATGCGATGCTGGATAGTTGTACGGTAGAGCACACTGATCCACCTCCTATCTTTAGAAACATTATGCATGATGCTGAGATACCGTTATACACAGGCTGTGCTAAGTTTACGAAGCTTAGCGCTGTGCTGAGATTGTATAAGTTGAAAGCTAACAATAGATGGAGTGACAAAAGCTTCACTGAATTGTTGACTTTGTTGAAAGAAATGCCTCCTGAAGGAAACGAGCTGCCAATCTCAACATACCAGGTAAAGAAAATGTTGTGCCCAATGGGAATGGAGGCCAAAAAGATACACACATGCCCGAATGATTGTGTATTATTTCAAAAGGACTATGTAGATTTGAAAGATTGTCCAAAATGTGGTGCGTCACGATATAAATTGACGACTTCGGGGGAGTCCAAAACTGGATCTCCTGCCAAGGTGTTGTGGTATCTACCTATAATATCACGATTTCAACGCTTGTTTGCAAATCTGAAAGATGCGAAGAATTTGAGGTGGCATGCAGATGTTAAGAAAAATAATGATGGGATCCTACGACATGCGTCTGATTCCCCACAGTGGAAGAAGATTGATGTATTGTACCCTGAATTTGGTGAAGAAGTCACGAATCTAAGACTTGGGCTTTGTACAGATGGGATGAATCCGTACGGGACATTGAGCAGCCAACATAGCACTTGGCCAGTCATGCTTGTTATATACAATCTTCCTCCCTGGCTGTGTATGAAAAATAAGTACGTTATGTTGTCATTGTTGATATCGGGCCCTAAACAACCCGGAAATGATATCGATGTTTATCTTGAACCTTTGATTGATGACTTAAAGAAACTTTGGGCTGAAGGTGTGATGACCTATGATGCTTCAGTAAGAGAGACATTTCGTTTGCACGCTATGTTGTTTTGCATTATTAATGACTTTCCAGCATATGGGAATTTGTCTGGATATAGTGTCAAAGGAGCTAAAGCGTGTCCTATATGTGAACAAAACACTGATTCAATAAGACTAAAACATGGCCGCAAGACTGTATATCTTGGTCATCGAAGGTTTCTTTCAAAATTTCATCCGTATCGTAGGAAGCGCAAAGCATTCAATGGATGGAATGATGAACGAAGTGCACCTAAACCTATACCAGGGGATGTTGTTTATGAAAGAGTAAAAGACATTGTCAATGAATTTGGTAAGAAATCACAATGTAGTAAGGCCACACGGAGTGACAATTCTTCATTCAAGAAGAAGTCAATCTTTTAGGATCTTCCTTATTGGAGTTCTTTGACAGTCAGGCATTGTATCGATGTAATGCACGTTGAGAAAAATGTCTCTGATAGCATCATTGGTACTCTGTTAAATATACCAGGTTAGACTAAAGATGGGATAAAATCCAGACTGGACCTACGTGAAATGGGAATAAGGTCAGAATTAACAGAATTATGTGAAATGGGTAATAAAAGAACATACTTACCTCCTGCTTGTTACATGTTGTCTAGAAAGGAGAAGAAAGCTTTTTGTGAATGCTTGGTAAATGTTAAGGTGCCACATGGTTACTCATCCAACATCTGTAGATTGGTATCAATGAAAGATCTGAAGTTGATAGGTCTTAAATCTCATGATTGTCACACTCTAATGCAACAAATATTTCCCGTGGCAATTCGATCTATATTGCCGAAGCATGTAAGGTTTGCAATTACCAGACTTTGTTTCTTTTTCAACAGTCTATGCAGCAAAGTTATTGACCCTGATACTCTCGATAATTTACAAAGAGAAGTGGTTGTTACCCTATGTCAGCTTGAGATGTATTTCCCTCCTTCGTTCTTTGATATCATGGTACATCTTGTTGTCCACTTGACTAGGGAAGTGAAACTGTTGGGACCAGTTTTCTTGCATTGGATGTATCCCTTTGAACGATACATGAGCATTTTTAAAAGTGATGTTCGAAACCGTTATCGTCCTGAAGGGAGTATTTTTGAAGGTTATGTGGCGAGAGAGGTTATGGATTTCTGCAATGACTTTCTCAGTGGTAATGACACTCCTGATAATGACAAGAATATTGAGGAGGGCAAAGGAATTTTGGGATCATGGGTGAAAGTAATCAGCCGTGAGCAGTTGGAACAAGCTCACTTGTATATTTTACAGAATATGGACGAAGTGAGTGTGTATATCGAGGAACATACCAATTTCATAAAGAGACAACATCCTCGAGCAAGTTCAATGTGGCTTGCTAGAGAGCATAATAAGACTTTTACTAAGTGGTTTGAAGATAAAGCCTTACATCAACTATCTCAAACACCAAATGATATTACAGAAACTATCAAATGCCTCACCTTTAAACCAAAACCGAATGTTATGTCTTATGAAGGGTTTGACATTAATGGATTCAAATATTACACAAAGCGCCAAGATGATAAGAGTGTCGTCCAAAATAGTGGGGTCACTCTTCAAGCGTCGACTATGTACTTTGCAAGTGCAAAAGATAAGAGTCCACATGAAGCTAAAATGTCATATTACAGTGTCATTGAAGACATTTGGGAGTTTGACTACATAGATTTCAAAATTCCGCTCTTTAAATGTAATTGGGTTGATAACACCATAGGAGTTATAGTGGATGAATTGGGTTTCACTTTGGTGAACTTCGAAAAGATTGGCGAGAAGGCTGAACCATTCATATTGGCATCACATGCAAAACAAATATTCTATATCGATGATCCTGCAAATGATAAATGGTAGGTTGTTCTTCATGGTAAAAGATAGTTCATTGAAGATCCTATAGATGAAGAAGAGTACTATGATAAGTATGATGACTCCAGTCCTTTCTCAGTTGGGTTGCCAACTCCACAAAATATTGAAGCTAATGATGACTTATATGTGCGCGGAGATCACAATGAAGGATTGTTAATTGACAAAAGATCACAATTTTAGAGACATGTATGTTTATACAAATGGTAAATGTTTTCCTTTTTCTAGTTTATACAAATGCTAAATGTTTTCCTTTTTCTAGTTAATACAAATGCTAAATGTTTGCCTTTTTAATGACATTTTCAGATGGCTGACCATGATGAGAATGATGTCCATGATGAGCAATTGAGCAACTTGATGCGCGGAGGCGGCTGCAAAAATGTTAAAATACAAACGTTTAGAGTAATGTTTGCTTTTTTAATACAAATGCTAATTCAGTGTGTTTATTTTTGTCAAATTTTAGGTTGATGATGCACATGTACCCACTGAAGCACTGGAGCAACTTGATGCGTGGAGAGGGACATTCCAACTCGAGATATCGTCTACCATTTTCTCCTCCTCCGCAGTAATATCCTCATCTCTAAACGTTTCTCGTAGGATTCTGAACCCCTTCCTTCCCTCTACTGCATCGAAGCCATGCTGCAGTTGAACCCTTTCGCCGAGCCCTACCCGGCCAAGCAGGCGTCGCCTGAAGCACCACCGTCGTCGTCGTCTCCACCTCCATCACAACTTGCTGTGCTAGTCCTGGCAGTTTATCACCCCACATGCCTTCCTCCCCAGTTCCTGCCACTAGACGACCACACAATGGATCCAAGAGGATATGCAGGCGTTCGCCAAAGACTATAGGCGGAGTATACTCATCCTATAGTCTGTGGCGAACGCCTGCATATCCTCTTGGATTCCATTGTGTGGTCGTCTAGCGACAGGAACTGGGGAGGAAAGCATGTGGGGTGATAAACTGCCAGGACTAGCACAGCAAGTTGCGATGGAGGTGGAGACGACGACGACGGTGGTGCTTCAGGCGACGCCTGCTTGGCCGGGTAGGGCTCGGCGAAAGGGTTCAACTGCAGCATGGCTTCGATGCAGTAGAGGGAAGGAAGGGGTTCAGAATCCTACGAGAAACGTTCAGAGATAAGGATATTGCTGCGGAGGAGGCAACGGAAGACGATATCTCAAGTTGGAATGTCCCTCTCCGCACAGGAGTCTGTGAGGGAATGGTAGTAGGCAGGTGAGGAACAAGTGAGTTCATGCCAGGACATATATACTAAAGTAACATGATACACCGCCAATCTGTGGAGGGACCGAGGGAGATACTGGAGGAGAGTTCTATACCATACACAGGCGAAGAAAGACATCGATACCATACATGAGGTATTATATATAGTCTCATTAGTTAGTATGAAATATATCAATCTTCTTTTTATATTATTACTTATATACATCATTCTCTTTGCAGGTGTTTAAAACTGACCACACTATAGGCAAACGCTTAAAAAATGTACATGCTCCATATATGAGGGAAGCATTAAATGAAGTAAGAGAAGAATGGGCAATAGCCATACAAACAGTGGCAATTGTAAGATATAATTAGGATGTTGATAGTGATGTTGAATGATACTTTGTAAATGAATGTTTCTGAATGTTAAAACATGTATTTGAATGATTCTATATGTGTGAACATGAGAATTGAATTGATGTCTGAATGTATCTACTTGTGTGAATCTTTTTTTGTTAATTTTGCAGGTTTGTGGCCTATTTGTAGGCTGATATCAATGGATGTCGTAAACCTGTAGTTCAGAAAACTGAACTGTAGGTTCTCATCCTGCTGACCAGCCACAACAGGCCTGCAAACTGACATGAAAAAAAATATAGGCGTCGGTTATTTACAGATAACCGTCAGCACAGACATACATTGTCGGGTTTTTGTAAAGGAACGACGCCTGATGTGACCAAAGCACATGTAGGCGTCAGTCTTTTAGTAGACACCGACGCCAAAGGGCTTTCCTAGATGTCGC